>WEXE01000757.1:0-29506 GCA_011035825.1 Fusarium cf. hostae | reverse complement strand
TGGGCTCTGGCCGGAGCCCCGGCTTCTAGACGGATGAAGACGCGGAGGTCTTGTCGGGGTGGGGCGATGGTCCTTGGTTGCCCTTGGCGATGAGGTGGATCTGTTTGGCGGCGTCCATGTTGTTGTTGTTGTCGGTGGGTAAGACGGTCGCGGTCAGTGCGAGGCGAAGCAGCGGCTACGCTGCTGTAGGTAGGCTTGGGGATGGTAGGTCCGGCACTGGAGGGCTCTCGTTTCCAGGAGTCGAGGAAGCTGTCGGCAAACTGTTGAGCGAAACGTCGATGCGGTCCGGTAGTGAATTGTTGTGCGGCTTCTTCGAACTTGGCGCAGAAGGCCTGGAATACCATGAGTTTGGCATTGTACTCCTCTACGCGTTCGCGCGCGAGATCATTGGCTGATTCGATGATAGAGACTGGTTGCTGTTCAAAAGTCGATGAGGGGCTGGCGCGTGCAGCTCCTTCCGCAGCTGCAGCAGTGGTGGCGGCGATGAGTGGTGAGGATGGTNGCTGATTCGATGATAGAGACTGGTTGCTGTTCAAAAGTCGATGAGGGGCTGGCGCGTGCAGCTCCTTCCGCAGCTGCAGCAGTGGTGGCGGCGATGAGTGGTGAGGATGGTGTCTGGGCCATCCGGCCGGGTCTAGATGAAACACCAATGGTGCCGTTGAGGGTTGCCGGACTGTTCTGCAAGAGGGCTGCACGGGCTCCTCGGTTCAGATTGGCGGGAGTGTGGATCCCCAAATCGAAGGGATCCGGGGCAGCGGGCGGGATCGTCGTAGACGAATCCATCGCCGCGGCTTGCGACTGCGCAAAGCGCAGATTGAGGCGTTTGTTGTGCACTTGTTAAGGATTTAGGTGTAGACAGGGCCACTTTCTTAACACTTGTATGCCAAGAAAGTGTGATGACAAAGGAAGGTGTTGTTTTGAGCTATTTTAGTTAACCTTTAAAATACTATAGGGTAAGTTACTTATAGCTGCACAGTGTGTTGTTTCACTCGCTTGTCTGTTTCATTCGCTTATCGTGTACGTTATGCCGAATTTCAAGTTATTCCGATGCAGGGTTATCGAGAAAGGCGAGAGTGGAATGATGACCAGTGGTCAAGTTGACCCCTTCATACTAACCACATTCAAACTTGAACTTGCATGGTGGCGTGGCGCCATGACCCACCGGTCGGGGCGAATTTCGTGAGTGCTTACGGTACACTTGAACTAACCTCTTGCTAGTTATCCAACAACCCCTGCGTGAGGTGAATGGGCGATGCCATAGCTTACATCAAGCGTGTATTCAGTCATGACATAACTTGAGAGATTGTCACTCACACCCTGGAAAGTGGAAACATCTAAGAGGCCACTGTCTTTGAAAATCCCGCTAGGCGGACCACTACCCTCCAGGTAGGCCTGTGATGGTGTGCGGGGGTGAATACCAATCGGAAGACACTTTTACCAGCCGGCCACATGGCCCGGGATCCAGCCGGGTCCGCGATACCGACAAAGCTACCTCACCCCCATACCCTAGATTTTCCCAAGTCTTGTCCATCATTGATGCGTTAGCCCCAACGTAAATGTACTATTTTTCGGAATGTCGATGGCAAGAACCGATCCATCACCGGAGATTGTCAAAACATAAAATGCTGTGTTCCAGCCACTACCTCTGCCTACAATCACAACTCCACCTCCTTAACGTACCTCAACTACAAGACCACTACAAATCATTTCTAAAGGAACAACATGGCAAACCAGAAGGGTCATACCTTGGGCAGCGTGCAGCTGCGACAGATGGATACCAACCAAATCATGTTGATCCCAAAGCCATCTGATGATCCTAACGATCCCCTGAATTGGTGAGCCCACTCCGCCTTTCGCTGGCTCCCGCTGGCTCCCGCTTTGATTAACCTTCAATCTAGGTCGGTAAGCTTCCGGTACTATACCTGCATTATTACCTGCATGGCGGTCTTCGTGTCGCAATTCCTTGCAGCTGGGCCTTCTGTTGCTATGGTACAGATCGTCCACCAGATCTTCGGAGTGAATCCAACCCAGCCCGGTTTCCTCTCAAAAGTGGCCGACGCTGGATACTTCTTCACTGCCTTTTCTTTTGTCCAGGGTGTTTCCAACCTGTTCTTCATGCCCTTGATCATCAAGTACGGCCGCCGCCCAATCTACCTAATCTCATTCACTGCCTACCTTGTCGCGGCCATCTGGTGCGCGAATGCGAACACATATGCCAATCTGTTGACCGCCAGAATCGTCCTAGGATTTGCCACCGGATCTGCCGACTGCCTGGCACCCCTGACGATTGCCGATGTAACGTTCGTGCACGAACGTGGTTTTGCCATGGCGTGAGTCTCCACTTCTGCCATCATCACCGTCATACCGATACTGACATTGTTTCTCTCGGCAGCGTATACTCTGCCTGCCTTTCAAGCGGCGTCGCAATCGGTATCCTGATTACCGGCTTCCTCTCCAAAAGCTGCAGCTGGCGTATTATCAATTATGTAGTTGTTGGCATGACGGGCGCTCTGCTCCTTGCCGTTTTCTTCACTATGCCGGAGACTTCTTATCAGCGGGAGGCGCTAGTCACAGGAGACCATCAAGTATCTGGTCTAAAAGACTCCGACAATGCTTCGGTTACTGAGAAGGGAGCAGCCTATTCATCCCATCTACGACGTGCACAGAACGCAGACGCGCAGAACTCAGTGGTGAAGCCCAAACAAACTTATGCCCAGATGCTGCGCGTCTTCCGCCCTGCAATGACCAAGGAGTCTTTACTCAAGATGTATTTCCGGCCTATTCCCTTGCTTGTGTTGCCCCCCGTTCTCTGGGCAACTTTGGTCCAGGCCGTGTCTATCGGAGTTTTCGTCGCCATCAGCTCGCACTGGTCAACTGCCTATACCTTAGCTTACGGTCTCAACAACATACAATTGGGATTGATCTACTTGTCCGTCGCTGTCGGATCCGTTGTAGGAATCTTGGGTGGTGGTTGGTTTTGTGATGTTGTAGCCAACTGGATGACAAGTCGTAATGGCGGTTTGCGCGAGCCAGAAATGTGTCTACCGACATTATCAATCTCCATGGTCTGCATGCCATCGGGATGCATGCTATATGCGGTTGGATTGGACCGAGCTTATCACTGGATTGTACCCACGGTTGGTCTTGCGCTCGGTAAGGAGCACGAACTTGTAACGACGAGTGTTCAGAGCGCTAACACTATGCAGTGGGTTTTGTCGTTACACAATCGACCAACATCGTGCTTACATACGTCATAAATGCTTACCGTCCGATTGCTGGCGAGGCAGTTGCTGTGCAGCTCAGTTTTAGAGGTACGTGGCTATCAGCATTGCTATTGTTTCATGTTCCTGACCATGCGAAGCGGCCTTTGGATTCATCCTTTCCTTCTATTTCATCCCTTGGATAACAAAGTCTGGCATCATATCTGTCATGGGAACGTTGAGTGGCCTCTATTTTGCCATATCTGCTCTCTGGGTCCCACTGCTTATCTGGGGAAGCATAACTCGACGTGCATCCATCCATTGGACCTTCGTTAAGAAGCTCGTGGACTGGAACGAGGATCGTGAGGTTGGCGAATAAGATAACTGGATATTCACCTCGATTTCTGCCTCCCTTCAAGGTGTAATCGGGTTTGGAAGGCCACATGAATGTATCCAGGGTCCAATCCTGAATTCGAAGATGCTGCGAGTAGGACAGGGGTACGGGATCTTGTATTTTCTTAGCACTTGCAACCAAATTCTTACCTTGAGGCTGTAAAGTCTGTAATCAAGTATTCCAGCTGACCACATACCCACACTAGCCAAATGCTACCGGTTAGTCCCATGAGCCTTGGTAAAGACACCGTCCTGCTCAGATGATGTTATCTCGCTGTACATGTGTCTCGTTCTGACTCTTGGCAACGAGGCACCGGGACGATCGTGTAGCCGATCCCTAAGCTGGGTTCGGAAGCCACGAGAGATAAGTCAAAGGATTAGACGTCTGGCTGTCGTCTGATGATGGCCATCCTGTAGCCCATAGATTTCATTGGTCAAACTTTTAATTTCTTGGTCGTCTATGTGTTAGTCCGTAAGCAGGTGATAAGCTTCGGGATGCCGAGTCAGCCACCACAAGAATCCCGATTGCTAGCGAATAAATGTGTTAGCGTAAGGTGAATTGTTGTGCTCACTCGGCTCTTCCGCCGGGGGTGACATTACCACGCCCAAGAGTGGGTTATAGCGCGCACCGACACGCGGTGGTCGAGATCACATGTCAGCCACAGGTTCGGCTCGCGATGTCTGAACGGCTGCGCGCGGGGATAGGACAGGTTGCTGGTGATCGCCCTCCGTACTCAGAGGGTCCGATGGCTTGGTCATAACGCCAAACGATCAAGAGATTTCTGCTAACGTTTTGCATAGGTTACTACAATGTGTATCTCATTGCTCCGTCTCTTTCGCAGCCTGGTCAGGTTCCGTCGTCCGGCGACCCACTTTCTAATTACTGTCACGCCTGACCATCTTCTACCAGGCTCTAGATCCACTAATTATCAATCATGTCGCAAGGTCAAAAAACTCGGCAAGTGGCTATCAAGATCCTGATACTAACGTTGCTTATAGCTTCAGCCAGCGTGAGAGAAATACTATACCACAAGTCAAAATCGAATGGAAGATGTTCTATACGCCAGTCCGTAATCTTGTTGCAAGACAAAGCGACAGTCTCCAACTCCAGGAAGAACCGTTGAGTAGACCCTGAAACATTCGATGCCTCGTCAAGATCCCCCGCGAACAGCATATTCTATTTGGTTGCTGATTAGGTAAAAAGTAATACTGTTGATTTTCCTGAGTAGACTGCTGCTATTGATCGTACCCTTTGACGATAAGGAATTGTAGTTGGCTTGCAGCCGTCATCAGGCGGGGTCGACTTTTCAGTACTGTTCTATGCCTGAGATCCCCTAGCCCACCCAGACTCTGATATCACAAGTGGCCTACTCAACACGTTTCGAGTAATGTCAAGATATTATTGTCATCGAGTCAATCACATTGCCCAGATGTAGGTATTGGTCGATTTCTCACTGATAACTTTAGATTCACCTGGATTTCCAGGGGTTCCCACCAAGATTAAGCCAAGTTGTGCTAGGTGATGTACGTACCCCAGCCAGGGCCCACTTACCGGACATTTCCGTCCACCCTCGCCGATTAAATACCGACCACATGCCCCCAGAAAATCATCTCTTGTACGTACTTTTACTTTTATCTTGTTCTTGTCAAACATCACTTGTCATTCGTCATGACTTCTGAATGGTACAAATTCTACATCACTGGTGCTGCTGGAGGTACAACTCCATCAGCGGACGAGCTCTATTATCACTGGGCAGTCATTCATCCGACAATGATGCTTGCAACCAAAGCTCCGATGGAGAACTTTGTGCGCTACAACCAAAACTATGTCAATCCTGAGGTTCCTGACGAAGTCCGTGTACTACCGAATCATCCTTCAAACTTGAGGATCTTATCTGACCACTGGTTGGAGAGCTTCGAGGGTATCGAAAGATCCATACATGATCCAACTCATCGCCACCGCCTCGGAAGACACATGTTCGGGGATCACACCACAGTCAGGACCTTCTTTGGCCGTGGGGGTCCTGTATATCGATCGCCCGAGTTCAAGCATCCTGCCGCGTTGACCATCTCGCATTGGTTAGGGCTGCGTGAAGATGACACCAGAGATGAAGCAATCGCGCGACTCCAAGGTCACAAAGCAAAGGTGGTATCGAAGCTCAAAGATTTCAACCGAGGTGCTAAATACAGTATCGACATCTGTGATGACTACTTGGCAAGCCGCATAGAGTCTAGTGGCTTGAAGACGTTTCCCTGGAAGGGGTATTTTGCTGTGGAGATGTTGCAGTTTTCCTCCAAGCACGACGGCTTCGAGTTCATTGAGCGTCACAGAGACGAGCTACGGGCGTCTTATACGTCTTTCGTTAACCAAGAGACTAGTCATAGCTTATTTGCTGTGGAACGTGTTGTCTTCGACTTTACTGATGACAGTAGGTTCTTTCCCGCATTCTCATATGTACGTCTACACAGGCTGACTTTGATAGATCCATCTACGAAAACACCGCTGCCAGTGTTCTTCACAGATAAAGAATCATGCGAGTATAGAGTTCAGCATGAAGACTGGAATTCGTACCTGCCATCCTTCGCCTTGCTTGACGACACAAAATGGGCTTCTGCCAGAGCAGATACTGACAGGAGCCCAGAGTTTGTCAAAGCTCTTGATCCTGATAGCAAGTGGACGTGACGGAAAGACGTTGCCATCTTGGTAGCCATAATTGGGGGCAAGATTAAGCTCTTCAATTTGTTACTTAGACAATGACTTTGGCATCTAGTTAGAAGTTTTGTTCCTGTCACAAGCATATAAACCACAACCGAAATTGGCGATAAACCCTGCGAAATCAACGGTCCGTGTGTATCATCGTCATAGTTCTTACTCTAAAGAGTTTGAGAGCTCTTCAATTTGTTCGTTGTGTGCTTCGTCCTTACAAGTAATCGCGCTTTGAACTAAAGAAGTTCAATTGATAGCTTGTGATTTAAGGTTTTATGAGGTGATGATGAATGTGTTCTACACACCTAAGTGGGCTTTAGGGATTACAGTGGTGACCGTGATGGCTATTTCAACAGATCCACAGTTGTGAATATGGTCTTAATATCTTAGATTACGGTATCCTGTTTTGATTGGTGGGTTTCTAGAAGGAGCACACATGACGTAGCCACGGGGGTCATAACATCGATCGTTGGAAAGTGCTAGGTAAGTACGGTTAGCACGCCTGGTTGTTCACTGTTGTTGTATATAAGGCAAAGCCAGCCGTGATATAAGGGTCTCTCAAGTAGTTGTTGAGACCTCTAGTGAAAAGCATAGTAAGCATATATAATTAATCACACGATTTATCGTATTATTATACTGATTTGAAAATTATGGGCCGGAAACTGTAGAGCGCTTGCACGTCTGGAGCACTTGCTTAGCGCTCACATTAAACTTATATATAATAAATTATAAGAATTGAAGTGAAGTTGGGGGGAATGGTATTGAACTGAACAATTCGGATTGGATTGATCAGGGCATTGGCCCTGTGTTATCAGCAGTTTCAGGCAGTGGATACGTTCGGGTAGTGGATACGCTCGGGTAGTGGATACGTTCGGGTAGTGGATACCTTGAGGAGTGGGTCTCGCACGGTACCCCCGATTAGGGACCCATAGCACAGGGATCCGGATCTTAATCCTTTTGTTCAGCAATCAGAATAAGCCTAAAGTACATTCAGTTGAGTGAGAGGAAACCTTTGGTGTACTGGCGGGCGTCAGCTCTAGTCTTTACCTTGTGGTATAAAAGCAATGTCTGAATATTCTCCTTTGTTTCCTCCACAGTCATCATTGGGTTCCTCTCTCAAACCACAATTCACACCAAGGGTAGCTTCCCTTATTCTGGTCCTTTGGTTTGCAGCTCTCAAGTCTTGAAGCTATAATGGACATCCGTACTTCTGACTTCAACCCACCAACCAGACGTGGAGTTCACCCAAGCAAGGTTTGTCCATCTTCTTCGTCCCAAGCATTCACACGTGACCATAACCGTCGTATACAGGTGCTACCTCCAATCACTCCAGCCCCGCCACTCAAACACGAGATTACGACACTCAGTGATGGGATGACACTTCTGGAGAAGGATGTCGCTATCGAAATGCGTGATGGAGTCAAGTTGTATGCAAACGTCTATCGGCCTGTGACCAAGATTGCGCCGCGTACGCCTTCGTTGGTCATGTTCTCGCCGTTTGGCAAACATGGCGGCGTTCCGATTCAGCTCTTCCGCAATATGGAGGTAGATTTTGACTCCCTCAGCGAGTATACTCTATGGGAGCTCCCCGACCCTCTTATTTGGTGTAGTCACTACCAATACTCGCTCGTCATCGTCGACGCTCGTGGCACTTGGTGGAGCGAGGGCGAAACAGCTTACTATTTCTCACCAGAGGAAGGTCGAGACGGTTATGACATTGTAGAGTGGATTGCTCAGCAAGATTGGTAAGGGACCCAGCTCTTGATTCCCCATCTCGATTTTCACAAAGCTTGTCGCTAAATCTATTCTGCTATGATACAGGAGCACAGGCAAAGTGGGATGGGGCGCTGTCTCCTATTTCGCCATGTCGGCTTACCAGGTAGCTGCACTGAAACCGCCTCATCTTGCTGCAATCATGCCCTGGGAGGGTATGTCAGATATTTATCGCGAAGTGAATGTAGTTGGAGGCATTCCTAATGTAGCATTCCAGCACTTCTGGATGAAGTTAACTGGCAACGGGCTGAGGACTAATGAAGATGCCGCAGTAATGGCATTGGAGCAGCCCTTATTTACACCACTATGGGCCTCCAAGGTTGTAGACTGGTCGAAGATCGACATTCCAGCATTCTCAATCACTGGATGGTCGTCTTTGATGGTTCATTTGAGAGGAACTATTAATGCTTGGAATGCTTTTAGTTCGAAGAACAAGTACCTTTGGGTCCACGTACGTTTAAGTTTAATCTTCCGAAAGATAACTTGCGGCGACAGACGTCAGACCAGCTAACACTTGGATACAGAGCCTTCGGGAGTGGCAGGCTTACTACTCTGCTGACGGACAAAGACGGCAAAAGGCTTTCTGGGACCATTTCCTCAAGGATACACCTACAGAAGTCGACCAATGGTCCCCAGTTGAGCTAAATGTTCGGTACGACTTGCAAAAGTCCACGACGCGCTTCGAGAAGGCTTGGCCACCTATTTCAGCACGACTGACACCTTTTGCTCTTGATAAAAATGGGAAGATTGCGTTTGATTCCTCTCGCCCCACTGCAGCGACAGAACAATCATATGTATCATTCACAGGCCATCTCCCTGATTCGTCTGTGCAATGGAATCATAAATTCCTTTCTCAGACGGAGATCACTGGCAACGGCTCCGTTAAGCTACATGTACAAGCCTTGGACTATCCGGATGCTGATCTATATATAGCCGTGCAGAAGGTAGCTCGTGATGGTCATCAAGTTCTATGGTACAACTCAACCCAGGTCATTGAGGCTTCGGCAATGCATGGCTGGCTACGCGTGTCGCATCGGGAGAAGGATGTGGCCCAAAGTCAGCCTGGGAGGCCAGTACATTTGCACAAAAGGCGCCTGTTCCTTCAACAGAGTGACATCGTCGAGGTGGAGGTCGAACTATGGCCCGCGGCAACTATCTGGGAAAAGGGTGAGAGTTTACGGGTGGTGGTGCAAGGTCGCTCATTTTTTGGAGAAGATAAGCCTACCTCCACTAAGATCCCTAATGCTCATAATTTCGGAGAGATAAGGGTTTGGTTTGGTGGAGAATTCGACAGTCATCTCTTGCTCCCTGTAGTTGAAGAGACGCCCTGTCAAACACATTGAGAACAGTCAAGAGGTCTGCACGCACCAGGTGTGGGATATGTATAGAGCTTATGGTTGCAGAAAGCGTTTTCTTCAATTTCAGTTTACGAAATCATGACCTAAACATGGTCAGGCAACGAATGGCTATCATGGGTAGCAAGAATATTCTGAACATATAACGACAACGACAAATTGTGCACATGACATTTTTCAAAAGAAGTGAATTGACCTTTCTGGGGATGATGTAAACATGTCATCACTGTCAGCCGATGACGACTGTGAGCTTGATCAACCCATGAACAAGTCATAGCTAATGCCGATGCGTCGTATCAAGCAGAGATCTCCATACTTAGGAGCAACGTAAATCAGATACAGGCTATTCTCCGACTGCGGTAAAGCTCTGGAATGTAGCTGTTAGACGAAAGAGTTAGTCAAATCCAGTTGAGAAGTTTCCTGTATGTAAAGCACTGATTGTAACACACAGCTGAGGGGCTCATATAAGAGAGGATTTTAAGAGGCATGATTTTCTACAGAGTAGGGTGTCACACTGAGCGTGCTTAAAGGGTTAAAGTGAATGTGTCACACTGAGCGTGCTTAAAGGGTTAGAGTGAATATCATGAGCAGCAGCAAATGTGTTGATTGATGTCTTAAGTTATCTCTTGTGCGGGGTATTCCATCCCGCAGAGTTACTTAAAGCATATAGCTAGATTACTAATGCCTACCCTGCGACAGAATGTGATGAGCAGTAGCAAAAATTGTTGATTGATTATTCTTAAGTTGTTGTGCGGGGTATTCCATCCCGCAGCGTTACTCAAAGCAAAGCATATAGTTAGCTAGATCACTAACATAGTTATTTCCTGAGGCCGTGAAGATCATGCCTAGCCTGCGATAGAGAGTAATGAGGGTGCCCTTCATGCCTATCCTGCGACACATAGCGTTGCCTCGAATCTTTACAATCTTTACAATCTTTTAGTTAGGGGAGCGTAAAAGCCGGCGCGGCCGTGAGCGTTTGTGCCGCGAAATGGATGCGCTGCTGAAGAAATCCTGGCCCAAGGTAGAGGTTCCGTCGCCGCGACGCGTCGGTCTTCGATGATAAAACGAATAGGTTCATTGTGTTGTTGTTGGTTCTAGGTTACATGTGCCTGAGGAGCACAGTTCCTTACATAGTATCCACATCCCAGCCACCAGTAGGTCGGACCACCTTAGCCACACTGTCGCAACACTCCCACTCGAGCTGCTGTTGAACTCGATATACACGACTGTCGAGCCTCGTTGAAACCCCAAAAACACCTTCGTGGGTGAAAACTGCAGGGAAAGAGCTATCTCGACATGGGCGCTCATGGTCTCGCAATGGTCTCGCGCAATCTTGGGGCAGTGGGTCTTCTTCTGTCCGCAGAAGATCTCCCACTGAAGCCCATCTCTGCAGGTCTTCAAATATTTGTTTAAATCGCAGGTCTCCTGTCCACTCGCGATGCGTGAGATTTTCGAGTGTTGGTTCGATATCTTTGATGTTTTCAGAGAAGATAACATTATTAGACACAAAGGCTTGTCCCCTTTCGTCAAGGGGTGTATAGTTCATACTGCCCTGAGAGTCGAGAAGCTGGCAGGGAATGCTCTTCGACTGCATCTTATCTCGTTCAGAGGATGGAAGTAGAGCCCATCCTCATGAGTCAAGAACTCGCAGATAGGTAAGGTCGGGAACATCTCCATACCAGACTTGGTAGGGAGTGATGGAAATACAGGCCGTGGGGCAGAGATTTCGGATGTGGTTCACTACGTTGGGGAAGTAGCCACCATTTCAAAGCAAGTCCGGATTTCAGTGGTGCGGGCGTGAGATTTTCTATGATAACATGATTGAGAACCTCTGCTAATCCATTTAGTTCGTGTTGTTCAGTTCCTGTGTAGGAGAGTTTAATTCCCCTGTCCCGGCAGAACCTGGTCAGGACGTGGCTTCGATTTTCTCCCCTTCGATCAAGATGCAGGAAGTGGCATCGCCTTTCTGGTCTTTCGAACTGTTACATTAGATATTAGAAACACTCTTCAAACTCAGACCTTTCTTTGACTGGATATACCCAGGACATCTGAGTAAAGTCATCAATAAAGCAGGCCCAGTACCGACTCCCTTCTACTCCTACTTCTGGGAATGGTCCGGCAATATCCGCGTGAATGCACTTCAGAGGGAAAGTGCCTTTCTTGATCAGTCGGACGTGAGGACTTTCCCTGAGTTTGCCTTGCACACAGGCTCCACATGGGTTTGATGCAGAATCATCTGGTCGAATTCTAGTAGAAATATTCATTAGTCTCTTGATATTCCTCTCTCCCAAATGTGCAAGTCTCTCGTGCCAAAGGTGCAGTCGAGAATCTCCCACCGAAAAGGAGGCCAAAGCGGTTTGAAAATGATCTTACTCAGCTTCGTCGACCACATAGACACCTGATATTCTTGTCGCAGGGAGGACGACTTTTCCCTTGTTTATGACCGCAGCCTTTCCATTTCGGAAGACAACATCTGGTCCCTTCTTTAGTGCTGACACGGGCAAGAGGTTAGAGTGTCCTTCTGGAACATACGGAGCGCTATCGAGGGTAACGTTGTGTGACCCCTTAGGCCCTTGCACTCGGAGACAGTACGTCCCACATCCTCCTGGTATGACTTTTGCGTCCGCAATGCTGCTGTTAGGTAGTCTATGGTGCTTTTGAAGGACTGTAAAGCTCTCGTGTCGACAGAAAATATGCCAGGAGGTGTTGGAAAAAACGGGAATCCCCCTGATCTTCAGGATTCAGACTGTTAGTCTGAAAGTCCTAGATTTAAAGTTCAATGTACTAGATGAAATCAACTAGAGATATAAACCCAAGAAGACCTCTCATATCAACAATGAACAACCAAGTTTCATAAACCTGTACTTTCACACAGCACTACGGCGCAATATAAACAAAATTTCTTGGCACAGCGAGGAAATATGCTTCCATTGTTCTAGTGTAGGATCCGAACCGGTAGGGCTGTATGCACAGGCGTGAAGCAGAATAGCGTCTCCCTCCGGAGAATGCTGCTTTAAATGTTGCATCATGGAAGCTACAGGTGGCCGGGTTGTAATATGGGTAACGTTGCTGTATGCAGTATGGAGCAAACTTCTTCCAGATTTGGACGTGGTTTTTCCATGTTGGGTCAGGTAGCCAGATAGTAGATGGCTTGCAAGAAACATGGAGAAATCTAGCAATCAAGCTGTTCACACCTGAACAGGAAATGGTTTGACTAGATATCAGGGCCTCACCGAGATCATTGGCTTGCTCAGAACCCAAGACGAGCTTTTGAGCATGCGCGAGAAAACGAACTAATCCGTGAAGGAGCAGGTATTCGTGAGTTGAGCTGGTGAGACCCAATTGAATTGGAGACTGCCTCTGTCTTAGTTCAACATCTATGCGACTCAGAATGTAACCTTCACCTCTCTCACAGACGACAAGAGCACGGGCTGCCCGTCATCACCACGGTAAACGCTAATTCCCAAGTTGACCTTTTGTTCGTCGCCGTCTGCTTTGAAGTCTGCATCTAAAGCAAACTCCGGATCAAGTGGTAGGGCTGAAGCCAGGCAAGACAAGATTTACTATTGATAGGCTGGTTTTGCGTTGATCCCATTCTGAGTTATTTCTCTCAACTCATTGAGTTCAATTAATCCGTGGTTCAGGGATATGCTTACTTGGAAGTTCGAGAAACATACGGCAAAACCATCTATCTCGGATGTCGACGAGGGGCGGCCCGGTCTATGTATATCGGTTGGGCTATGTTGACAAATCTTACGTACATAAATTCAAGACCCGGCCCTCAGAAAACCCTCGGCTCGGCATAATTCCGCAGTTGCCGCCAACCTTGCCTGGAACTCTGAGCATGTCCGTGCATTGTACAACGGAATGAATAAACCGAGGGTATGAATGGGAAAAACATACTATTCCCAATGTTGGTTCCGCTTCCATATACTCTAAACGTCATTCTTTTCTGCTGGCCTAGTCGATTGCCTCTCGTTCTAAGACTGAACACGTTCAGGGGTAGCCAGGGATTTGAAAGCGACCCGGCTACCCGGAAACACGTGACGAAGCGCGCTTATTCGAGGCATTGTGAATTTAACGGAAACAAGTAGACGATAGCAATCTGGAGCCGCCCAACCAATCGAACAGTCTAGATAACCTAGAGTGAAATCAGAACTGAGAATCTTGCTCTCTGCCGTGCTTCCATTGATATTTGTTACTCTGTTCAGTGGCTTAACGGTTGCAGTCTCTGGCTGGAAGCGAGTCAAACTGGGTACCGAAAACGGTGTCCAGAAGCGCGGATGAGTGATACTCGATCATCTGTTGGGATCGCACGGGAAGAGTATTTACCGCTAGGGGAGCGTTTGAGAACTAAGCCAGCCGGTGACGCCGGGACTTCCTTAGTCAGTTAGGGACAATCGCAAGCATGGGGTGACTTCCTGGACGCCGGGCGCATAGATTCGGGTCGGAATACAAAGTATCTGGTTTTTCCCTCATAATCACCTCCAGTACGCTTCGTACTTCTTCAATCTTTGTCCACGTCTTCCAATCTCATTCGCCTCACCCATTTTGATTACTTCTCTTGAATCCAAACACCGAGCTACATCCTCTCCAGCCCGCCAATACAGTCGATCACCATGCCTGGTGTAAGTCTACTTCTCAAGCTTCCGTCCACTTACTTGTCTTCGTTTGCGGGGTGACTCAACACGATCATAGTTCTACATTGAGAACGAGAACGTTGGCAACCAAACCAATCTGGAGGATTGGAGAAGTAAGCCTCTACTATGAATTTTTATCTGACGCTGTGGTCACCCGTTCTGCGACGCATCTGCTAAATACTTCCAGTTCGCGGCTACAACCCTCTGACTCCCCCCAATCTGCTTCAACACGAAATCTCTCAGACCCCAGAGTTTAAGAAGACAGTGCTCGAAGGCCGCAATGAAACTGTCGCTATCATCAATGGTACCGACGAGAAACAGCGATTGCTTGTCATCATCGGTCCTTGCTCCATCCACGACCCCGCCGCTGCACTCGCTTACTGCGACATGCTGTTGAGGGAGAAGGAGAAGCATAAAGATGACCTTCTCATTGTTATGCGAACTTACCTCGAAAAGCCTCGCACAACCATCGGCTGGAAGGGTCTGATTAACGACCCCAATATTGACGGCAGCTTCAGGATCAACAAAGGCCTACGGGTCTCCTGACAGCTCTTCGTCGACCTTACCACAAAGGGCATGCCAATTGCTAGTGAGATGCTGGATACTATTTCTCCCCAGTATCTCGCTGATTTGCTCTCAGTTGACGCAATAGGCGCTCGCACAACCGAGAGCCAACTGCACCGCGAGCTTGCTAGTGGTCTTAGTTTCCCTGTTGGTTTCAAGAACGGAACTGATGGTTCTCTGAGCGTTGCCATTGAAGATTGGCGCCTCTCAACACTCTCATCATTTCCTTTCCGTCACTAAGCCTGGTCTTGTCGCCATTGTCAGCACCGAAGGCAACAACGACTGCTTCGTCATCCTCCGAGGTGGCTCTAGGGGTACCAACTATGACGTTGGGAGCATCGCCAGTGCTAAGGAGGCGCTGAAGAAGAAGGGCATGAGACACCGAATCATGGTTGATTGCAGTCACGGCAACTCTCTTAAAGATCACAGGAACCAGCCCAAAGTGGCTGCCGATATTACTAGGCAGATCTCCAAGGGTGAGGATGCTATCCTGGGTGTTATGATTGAGAGCTTTATCAACAAGGGTAACTTGTTCCGCCACTATCATTTAGATTCTGATATCACCTAACATTTACAAGGTAGCCAAAATGTCCCTGCAGAGGGCAAGCGCGGCCTTCAATATGGCGTTAGTATCACTGATGCTTGTATCAGCTGGGGGGAGACCGTCTCTACGCTCAACACTCTTGCGCAAGCTGTAAAAGACCGCCGAAACTCAGGGGCGTGACCGGAGCCAAAAATATAGAAACGATAGCTACGGTATGCATGACTTGATAATTGGAGATAATGTCATCGTTGCACCGGAGAATCAAAACAAAAGGACTCTTCGGGGTGAAGATGGCCTAAGGTTGCAATAGCTTGTATTTTAAGTTCCATGGTTCGCAGTCAATGTGCTGCCAATTCCATACGATCACTAAAAAGCATCAAACAAGTAATGACTGAACGCTGGTGTGGATGAAAGAGAAAAGGGCAGAGAAAGCAACGAAGTTGAATGAATGTATGTCTAAGTTTTCTTATGTTATTTGTATCCATAACCCCAAGTGTGCCATCGAAGCTGTAATTGTGATCACGTGGCCAAACAAGCTGGGACCTAGGATTAAATTTAGAGAACGCCATCCTTGAGTCTATTGTAGTAGTCACTAAAGCAAGTTCTCCTATCTAAGGCTCTAATAGAACTGGTGTCGTTGAATGATCCTGAGACGTGCCCTTTCAGGAAGCCATGCATGGTGAGAACGCTGAGGGTTTCACCATGTGATAAGAAATTAAAGAAGTCCTTAAACGACGCAGTTTCTCGGCCCTTCCGCCCTTGTCATCTATCTCCTTGGAACTGAAACTGGTAGTGCTTTCACACATTCTGTGCTGGCAGAGTCCTGAACACATCCTGTATACAGTAACGCTACGTAAAACTCCTCTTGGAATGTGCGTAGAGGCAATTTGAAGTACGACCTGCAGATTATGGAGGCGGTATACTTAAATCAAGACAATTGACGATGATATTCAAAACGACTACAGCTCGGTTCGTGATTAAAAACTGCGAGTGTTATCACACCCTTAGATTCTAATCGAGCCGTGGTAGCAGTCAATTAGCAGTCCACGGTTAATGTCGGCTTGAGGTGGTTGAAACGCCGCCAGTTTCGGTCGTGGCCTTTCCGCTTGTGCGAAACAGTGGTCCGGAGTGCGGAATACTTCCTCATGGCGGAAGAATCCCCGAGGTAGCTAACAAAGAGTGCTTCAAGTCTTATCAGAAATGTTTCAAGCCAGACTTGCGTGGGTAGTTGAAATCTGTTAAATAGACTCCAGGATACCTCGTTTCGTTTGGTAGCTGTCTCTAAAGTCTTATTAGGCAAACATCATTAGTTTCTAAGCCACCGTCCCCAAGATATCACATTTGATACCAATATCTAAGCCTCAACCCTCTTATCACTCATTGATACCTGAGATATTTAAGGGTCCCGTCAGTATGTCAGTGACTCCTGCTGCTATCATCAACTGTCCTCCTCAACGGGCTGCTCAACCGTTCACCGCTACTTCTACCAGTGCCCGCTCTCAGGCAGACAGCTTCGCAGTCCACCCGCCTCTCGACTTTATTGGCTATGATCACGTAACCTGGTGGGTCGGTAATGCTAAACAGGCCGCCTCATATTACACCAACTTTTTTGGCTTCAAAACCACTGCCTATAAGGGCCTGGAGACTGGCAGCCGATACTCTTCCTCGTACCTTGTCACCAACAACGATGTCCGCTTTGTCTTCACATCTCCCCTCCGTTCTGAGGCACACTTGACCGACGATGAGCCCATTTCCAAAGCCTACCGGAAGCTCCTCAAGGAGATGCACGCACACCTTGAGCGCCATGGTGACGCCGTGAAAGACGTTGCCTTTGAGGTTGACGACATCGAGGGCGTGTATCACAAAGCCGTCGAGCAAGGCGCTATCGCCGTCCAAGGCCCGACGATCAGTAAGGATAAGGAACATGGCTCCGTTTCTACCGCTGTTATCTGCACATACGGTGACACTACCCACACACTTATCTGCCGTCAGAACTACACCGGTCTCTTCCTCCCTGGCTACTGTCCCGTGAACAAGCACATCGCCACCGTCGCCGTGCCGGCTGTCCCGCTGGCCCGTATCGATCACTGCGTCGGCAACCAGTCGTGGAATGAGATGGGCTCTGTTTGTGCCTTCTATGAGCAGTGCCTGTCCTTCCACCGCTTCTGGTCCGTGGACGACAACGAAATCTGCACCGAGTTCTCAGCGCTGAGCTCTATCGTCATGGCCTCACCCAATAACACCATCAAGATGCCCATTAATGAGCCCGCCTTGGGTAAGAAGAAGTCCCAGATCGAGGAGTACGTCATCTTTAACTCTGGTCCGGGCGTTCAGCACATCGCCCTCCTCACCCCGGATATCATCACCGCCGTTTCGGCCCTCCGTGCCCGCGGCGTCGAATTCATCGACGTCCCATCGACATACTACACTACCATGCGCCAGCGTCTTGAAACGGAAAATCGTAATTGGGAGCTCAAGGAGGAGCTCGAGACCCTCGAGCGCCTCAATATCCTCATCGATTTTGATGAAGGCGGTTACCTGCTCCAGCTGTTCACCAAACCCCTCATGGACAGGCCGACGGTATTCGTCGAAATTATCCAGCGCAACGCTTTTGATGGTTTCGGCGCTGGAAACTTCAAGAGCTTGTTCGAGGCTATTGAGCGTGAGCAAGCCGATCGCGGCAACTTGTAAATTGGATTATATATGTATATGTACCCGGCATACAATGCACCTTTATAGTTCTTTTTCAGCATCTACAAGTGCCTCGTTTCTATATTCTGTACGAGGTGACCAACCGTAATGGGGGTCAGAACTTGCCGAATGACAGCAAGATCACCGAGGCATATATATTACCGACTGCACTGTTTGGCCGACATATACGAACCGATATCTCAGCAGCTGAACATTGGGAGATAAACAGGGGTGAAAAGAAGAGAAAGAAAAAAGAAAAAGGAGGCAGAAAGAGCAGGAGGGGGAAATGCAATAAGTCTCTTGATGCACCGCTTGATACGATCTTGAGGTAGTGTGAAATGATGCAAACTTGTAGTAAGTTGGCCGTACTAAGAAAACTCCATGACTTATCGTTATTGTCATTATTGGGTGTTACATACTCCTCAAAATTGTTTGACGTTTTTCACGGAACTGACTTTATGACAATATCGTCATTGGAATGACGCAGTACCGTTTGGCTGGACCGATGCGTCGACATCCGCCTTTTCACAAGGCTGACAGCCTGAAAAGTTGCGCATAACTCATGACTGGACGCTTCACAATCGATGCAGGAACACTCCCGAAACACAATGGATATGTGCTGTCCACTCTTATTTCCCTGTAGGCTTATCGGAAGCCGTTGATTTTGCGGCTCGAGAAAAGACGCGCGGAGATAATGGCATCTGGTTAAGGCGATTTGATCCAGTTTCGTCGCATGAAGAGCGCTAGCAGGAGCGTGCCCCTCGCAGATAGGCCACGGCCGCGAAGTTATCGGGACAGACTATACTACCTTACATTTGCTAAGTCTCCATTCCTCCAGAGTAGATTCCTAGAGCTCTTTCTCGAAGTAATCTGCCATGTATCACCCGATGAGTGAGGAATCTGGAAGCACTGCATAATAGATATTCGTCTCAAGTGCAAATAACAACGACAGTATCGACGCACTGTCCTGCATTCGCAGTTGTCAAGAAAAGGCGTTCCGCAGCAGTAAGATGATTCACATTGAAGCCGCTCCAAGGAGTATCGAAGTACCAGCACAGTCGACATCTGATTCATTCTCAGTTGGCAAACCCGGATATAAACTATTACAATCCCTCGCGAAGGGCTTGAATAACATCCTTTGGAGTATATGAAGGAATAACTCATCGAAATTCACGACCTCCTTAACGCTAACCCTACTAGCCCCATGGTCTCACAACATCGGGGTATCTCGAGACGTCAAGGTAGACTCACAAGATAGTCAAAAGTCTGTCTTATAATAAAGTCGAGTGTTTTATTAGAGTTTGACTATTTTCATTAAGTCCTACCATGAGTCCTCAAAAACCTTCCCAAAGGCCGGAGCAGCCTACTTGTATCAAATTTTTGAATATCAAGAAGATTGTCTTGTCTTGTTCTATTGTCGACTCGGGCGTTAATGAGTGTACGATCCTAGATGGGCTTTGGGCGTCGTCACCTTCCTCGTATCCAAACCCGCTCGGCCTTGTGAAGACCTCAAATATGTATGACAGTTCCGTCCAAATTTGGATACCATTCAAAGTTGCACCTGATGGAAGCTCGTCGGATGGCTGATGTGACAAACTAGTGGGTGCCTGCACCTCAATTTCACCAATCAAATTCGACCCGAGGTACCCGTTCTGATAACTTATCATCCTCGCTGTCGCCATTGACTGGCACTCATCTAAACCAAGACCAAATCGTGGTGCCACGTTCCTGAGTGATTGAACCACTCTCCAAAGACGCTGTGAAAGCCAATCGTTGACTGTCAATGATTTTGTCAGTTCAATAGCGGCATAGAAATCCACTCGACAGGTACCAGCGAAATAGACTGGAGCGTGGATGGAAGCCAGGAAAAGAATCATGATAGTAGATAAGAGGAAGCGAGGATAGAATGACCGAGTCATAAGATCCAGGTTTGTGTCTTTCAGAGAGCTTAAGTATCGAACGGTATCTTTTGCAAGTGACACGGCGTGCTGTGATTGCTTCAGATTCGCTGTGGTAGTTGATCTACTACACAGAGCTGGCATATATAACCAAATGCGCATCTAAATCTGTCAGAGAGTATCACATAAACTACTCATCAACTACTCACCTGCAGTAGCTTGAAACAGATTAAGGTCTTGGGTCGTTCGAGGTCTTGTGATCGAGAAGTCAAGCTTGACCTTCTGTCTTGCAAATTGCTTACTCTGGTCTGCTTAGGCAGATTTTTATACCATTGTACGATCTCTTTGCCAAGGATATCAACTCTCTCCGACGGATGTTCCGGAATTTGAGGGGAACTAAGACAATACCACCGGCGCCAAACCCTGATCCCGATTCTGGTCCAAGCGATCATGGCCACAAGATAGGGATATGTTTCCTAGTCAGATTGTCAACAACTTGTCCAAGGCTTTCATCTGCATTATATTCACCTACCGGTAAAGGAAGCTCTTCATCGATATCCCCCTCCCCGATAACGCAGGGCAAGCCTGTATCAAATCCCAATTGTTGATCAAAGACATAAGCAGTCCAAAAAGCGTTGAGAGCGTATTTTCTTTCATCACTTTCCTCAATCTTCATCAAACCTGTTTTCCGGTGTAGACCCATTCTTAAGCATGATCGCGCGAACCGCCATATTGTTCTCCAGGCAAGAACATCGTTCTGAGATAAGAGTTGATAGGTTGCCAGCAATGCCAAGAAAGCAAGATTCGGGGTGGAACTCGTGTCATACTTGAGCACCTGATTAGTGACGTTTTCCATGTTTTCATAAATCCTGGCTGCCTTTTCGCCCTGATCACCCCCTTCGATCACCAGGGCACAGCATATAACAACCTTCAGCTGGAGCATCTCGATGCCGCTAGTAGGCTCTGCGTTCGTTGGATCCTCCACCGCCTCAATTGATGCCAGGTTCTCCGCATGGGCGATGAGGGACTGCACGCTAACGACTGGGTACATGAAACCGAAAGCCTCCTCATACAATCGGCATAGCCTAATCATCTCATCTTTGCTGAATATGAAAAGCGGATCAACCTGGCGTTCTTTCATATGAGCTTCAGGCCTTTGTACAGAGTAGCCGTCTGCTTGATGCAAACCTTGGGATTCCATGTCCGCGAAAACATTACTGAAGTTAGCAAATCCATTTGATGGGCCGATGAGATTTTCAGGAACCGAATGTCCAACGCAGCGAGCGAAAATCTCCTGAAGCGGAAACTGGGTGGCTTGAATCAAAGGTTCATTTTCATAAGACATTTCTGTAGAAGGCAACGCATCTTCTAGGATGTGATAAGCAGTCGAAACGACTTGTGCTTTGTGTACAGCCTCACGTAATCGGGTGACTTCGTCTTGTAGCAGGGTAACCTGAGCAGTGACATGTTCCAACTCATCGGATTCCTCGGGCAACCTTGACCGACGATTGGTACCGTAGAGACACGACAGGTTCAAGGCACGGCATTGTTGACAAGGGTTGTCGCCGCTGCATTTGACCTTACGTCGTCTACATTCCTTGCTTTAATGAAGATGGCAATGTTAGATACGCCTTTAGTGCTATGGCGGATTAAGGGCAAAGAGACGGGTGCAGAACGATCAAAATCAGTCAATTTGTTGGCTGAGCTTAACGTACCATGCAAGTGTGATGTACTAAGTCACGAAAAATGGTCTGGAGTCAGTTAAATGTGCGAGAGCATTCCGTTAGAACAAAGACATCGAAACTTACTGGGCTCCTTTTCTTCCTAGGCCTCGAGGTTGTCGCCTTACTGTTGTTCTTCAGCGACGTATTCCCGCAATGGACGTGACGTGACGCCGTATGACGAGGCGGAGTTTTTTTCTCGTGCGAGGGTGAAGTGATCGGTGATTCGATTTGAATGTGTACTTGCCGGGCCTCTTTAGCGGCGCCCGACGCAGGCGTAGTATCCGACGTCGAAAGGTTCGGTTGCTCGGTGAAGTGACACACATCGCTGGCCTGAGATTGGATACGTTGCATGATCACATACAGAACCCAAGATTTTGAGCATAGCCATCGGCAGATTTGTGTTGGAAATGTAGGCAGGCACTCGTTGGGTCAGATCGAAAATACCTTAGTGCTCACGCGCGGCTAAAGCCTTTTCCCGAGCTGTTCGGTTTACGTAGGCTTATGCGGAACGGCGGAACTTGACCCGCCTCCTTGCAATGTCGTAATGAGATGCTGAGAATTTACTTGCGATACTGTACCTAGGCGAACTCTTATATGTCTAAGACAGAGGGGAATTATTTTAGGTCCGATTAAGGTGCTATAAGATTCGGCATGCCGACAGGTCGGCGCCAACTCGGCTTGCGGGGTTATGTGATCTCCCGAGCATTTACTCCCAGTTCGGGAAATTGAACTTTATGGCATGGGGCGTCCATAATCCGGACTTTCTGGCGGCCGCTTTAGCTTACCTAGCGCCTAGCCATCCCATCATATGGAGTAACCATGAGGACGGCAAGTGGGTCAAAAACGATGAATTACTAAAAAGACCATTTTGGTTGCTCTGAAAAGCTACCAAAATAGAATATATTCATTAAAATAAACAGATAGGACCTCCATAGACTATATCTGTATGTTAAGCTATCGCTTGAGAGAATTAGAGATTGTTAAAACTTGAGCAGTTTTAATATGGAATAAACCTAATATGTGATGGATTTGTTGCTTTAGTGCCATGTGTATTTTCCGACAAGGTTAATCGGGAAGTTGTGGGGTTCTTGACACCCTTGATTGGATAGCCCAGATTTGTGTACAGGGTAAAACAGATGGTAAGTATCAACGAATCCGTCGGCCAGACTTGTACTTGGGAATACGTCACAAGCTAGTGTAGGTGACTGACTGCAAATATATAAGTACACCGCGGTTCTTCCAATTTTAACTTGCCATGTTCAAACTGATACAAGTCTCTCGATCTTCATAAATTTGCAATATGTTCGCCAACACCCTTAACCTTCAGCTGCAGGAGTTTCACAGAGGGCATAATCTGTCCCAACTGGCCATGATTTTCCTGTCGGCAGTTCTCTGTTACGCTATCATGCGGCTGGTCTACATATCGTTCTTTTCAAGCTTGCGCCACATTCCTGGACCTTTCCTTGCCAAGTTAACCCGTTTTTGGGAAATCAGAAAGGTTTTCACTGGGAACATACACAAGGTCATGATAAATCTGCATAAGACGCATGGTATTACTTCTCCATTCACTGCTGGCATCATGGCTTGCCGGCCATGCGCTATGCCCTCCCGCCAGCATCAGACAAAAACATTAACTAACTCAACCCTTTGAACAGGACCAATTGTGCAAGTCGGCCCCAATAGATATGATTTCGATACTCCAGACGCGGTCAAGACCATTTACCGTATTGGCAACGCATTTCCTAAATCACATTACTACGATCCTTTTGGGTCAACAAAATTCAAGAACTTGCTTAACGAGTTAGATAATCGGCTTCATGCGGTTATGCGGAAGCAAATTGCGTCACTTTACACCATGTCGGCTCTACTTGCATATGAAAAATCAGTCGATGCCCAGACGTCCATCCTCAAGGATAAGTTGCAAACCTTTTGCAGCCAAGTGGAATCGATTGATCTGCCTCAGTTCCTCCAGTTCTATGCATTTGATGTAATTGGTGCTATATCGGTAAGATAGCAATTTGGCCGCTCATTGACCACTGTGCTGATCTGAGTTTTCGTGACGCCAGCTTGGCCAGTCAATGGGTATGATGGAGGCAAATGCCGATATCCATGGAGCCTGTCGCGGACTTGATTCCATCTGGCACTATACTGCATTAATGGGACTTATGCCTGGCTTGCACCCTTGGGTCCTTCGCATTTCAAGCCTTCTGCGTCGGACGCTAGTGACAGACGGCCTAGATAAATTCGTGGAAAGTAAGATGCATGAGTATATGGAAGAGAGAAAATCACATGGTAGTGAAACCGAAACCGGAGCAACATTTATGAGTCAGCTACTCAAACTGCAGCAACAAGGCAAGGTCTCAGATGAAGAAATTCGATTATGCATCTTCATGAACATTGGTGCCGGCTCCGATACCACAGCTATCAGCCTCAGTTCCATCATATACTACCTCTATACGAATCCGGATACGCTGCATCAGCTCCGCACCGAACTAGACGTTGCCGCTCAAAAGGGTACTGTATCAGATCCGATCAAGTTCACAGAAGCGCAACAGATGCCTTACTTGCAGGCCGTCATTAAAGAGTCGTTAAGACTTCACCCGGGGGTGGGTACACAGCTGACGCGTGTTGTACCAAAAGGCGGCATAGTTATTGAAAACCAATACTTTCACGAAGGTGTGAGTAGAGTCTGATGTCTGAGCTTAGTGACACCTCTTGTGTTCCTACAAGATCTGGTCCAAATGGACAAGCTCAGAGCCTATGTTATAAGTCCTATAGCTAACTTGATAGGCTGAGGTTGGTGTCAATGGATGGGCACTGTACCACAATCAGAATGCTTTCGGCAAGGATGCAAGCGAGTTTCGACCTGACCGGTGGCTAGAGTCTGAAAATGATGATCTGAAGATTTCAGGGTCTTTTGCGGTAAGTCCAATACCACGTAATGTATAAAATATCGGGAACGTAGCTGACTATTTCTATGACCGCTTTTAGTTCGGAGCGGGTCCTAGGTCATGTATTGGTAAGAATATCAGCATTCTGGAGATGTCGAAAGCAATCCCACGAATTGTTCAGAACTTTGATATTGAAATCGAAAAGGGTGACTGGAAGAGTGAGTGTTGGTGGTTTGTGAAACCTTTCTACAAGGCTCGAGTAAAGCGCAGAGTAGTTTAAGAAGACACGTTGAGTAAATTCGAGGAGGTTTTCTCAACCTTGAATTGCAGAAGACAGTAATTAGCAACCTAGCTAATCAAGAAAACCTTTATTAGCATCAACGGAAAAGGGGTTATATAAAAGAGCTACAATAGGGGAACTTTTTAAGGGATGAAATAATCCTTATTAGGTTAATAAAAGCAGGGTTTATAGGATGAGATTTCGATAGCACCCCGCTAAGGTAGACAAGTGATTTGTGTGAAGAAGATACTACAGGCAATGTACCCAAGAGCGCAGCAAAACAATCTTAGGATTCCTTATCTTACTTCGTTGATGGCATCCCATTAGTTGTCTCGGTTTACACGACAATTGACATACTTTACGCCGTCACTTAACCAATTTTTTCGTTTTCCTCTTTGCATTCTTTGTTGTAAAGCTTTGTTAGCAAACATATGTTCCTCCAATTTTATCGCTGCTATAGTGTCTGGAACCCGGCCGCTTTCGGTTATTCGCATTTCCCTTATTTATTCTGTGAAAACATGCGCTTGTACTTAGCGCTTATTACTCGATGATCCAATAAATAAGAGGATATTCTGAATAGCAGAGGAGGATCAGGTGCATGACGAAACCACTATTCCAGAGATGACGCCATCTCTATGTCTACCTTATTCATCTTCACCACGTTATCATCTAACTCGGGCGTTGGTCTTAATAGCCTTTTGTCTTTATGAGATGAGTTGATAGTAAACCTCCGATGTCGCTTACGAGATTTCTGAGGTAGATAAAAAATCGTATCGCAGTTGAGAAGAAACCCCTTGCCTATTTCCTGTTGCTTTTCCTCCTATCGTGTTCTGTCTATTAGATCACCTTCTGCCGCTGTCGCCACATTTTCTGTGGATACCTCGTGCACTAATGTTCCCACCACATTTACCTGTTACTTGGTATGACTTCTACCAGACTCATGGTATATAAACCTAAACATTCACTGTATGGAAGGTAACTGTGTATCGGTACATAGAGGTCGTCCATGAGAGGCTGAACAACTAGTCAACCTTCAGGCGAGCAGTATCAATAGCATGGAAATAACATGTCGATACCAGGCCAGGTAACCATTTGCCTATATCCGAGCTTCCTGAAGCTTCGTAAATAGTATACCTAGCGGCTCGATAATCTCGTGTAGTGAGCTACGTGATCCTTCTGATTTAGAGTGCGCACTATTCAAGGGCTGTGATTTATCCTCGTCCTACATAGCCAACAATCCCAAACCATTCGAACGGTTCCTTGCTCGCTGCTCGTTGCTCATTGCTTACTGCTCATGTCATCACCATGCCACCTCCGACCGGGATATAAGCTCCATTGATCCAACTTGCCTGCTCCTCACACAGCATTGCTACTGCAGCTGCAACCTCTTCAGGCATCCCAAGCCGGCTTGCAACCGGGTTCACCTGCGACTGCCGAAGAACTGAATCAAGGAAGTCCTTGGGCGCCGCCAACATGTTATCCGTGGCCGTGGGGCCGGGTGCAATGGTGTTCACAGTGCAGCCGTATTGCCGCGGCAATTCTTTTGCCCAGCATCGTGTAAATGTATCTATCATGCCCTTTGACCCAGAGTAGATGGTCATGGACGGTTGTGGGGACCGTGTCGACTCGCTGGAGATATTAATAATCCGCGAATGTTGGCGAGATAGTACGGGAAGTGCCGCTCGTGTGAGAAGAAGTGTCCCTCGCCCGTTGAGATTCACCATCTGATCCCAGTCCTTCAGGACTTGCTCGTCAGCCAGCTCATCAATTCGGGTTGGGCGGGATATGGCGGCATTGTTGACAAGGATGTCGAGTCTGCCAAACTCCTTCATTGCGGCCTCGATGAGCAAACGGGGTCCGTCGACTGTTGAAAGATCTGCCTCAACGATCCTGGCGTCGGCAGGGTTACTCAAAGACGCGAGAACATTCTTGGCTGCTTCTTGTTCTCCCAGCCAAGGATAGTTGATGATGACTTTAGCCCCTCTGTGGGCTAGCTCTCGCACTATAGCAGTGCCGATGCCCGAAGATGAGCCGCTCACCACGGCAACCTTACCTACAAGCGTCTGCAGGGAGACTTTGGCCATGCTGAACTGACAATATGAGGCTGAGTACACTTGGTGTAGACCTTCAAGGAAAGATTCATGCCCAAGATGCCTTGCTTCTTAAGCTTCCCAATCAGCAGCCAAATTCGGACAGTGGCGCTCTGTACTAGTCGTAGTGGGACGTGCAGATCCACGCTGGTGTCGGCATGCCGATCATGCCGATTCGAGGGGCGGCGCTAGCTTGGCCGGACTTCGGGACAGGCCTTGTCAGAGCTTCGGAACGAGTGGATGCCCGAAATCGAACTCCCGGGAGGAGAGGGACCTTTGATAGGTATGACCTAACTACTGTTCAAAACGGTGTGCTTTGCCCTATTGACTCTTAGGAAATTACTATTCGGTAAAAGCTAGGCGTCCAGGCTTGGTGACATCCGGTTTTACCGTTCCGGGCCCCACATACCGACTGTCACCGCCCGTGCTTTTTAAGATGGTGCAAAGCTGAGCTTATCTATTGAGCAAATTCTTCCCAAACGCTCACCAATACACTAATTGATCATTTGACTACAGAATTACCAAATAAGTGGCACTATTCAATGACGCTCCTCGAAGATTTTCGGGTTTGGACTAGCCAGAATCTAGTCGACNGAGCTTATCTATTGAGCAAATTCTTCCCAAACGCTCACCAATACACTAATTGATCATTTGACTACAGAATTACCAAATAAGTGGCACTATTCAATGACGCTCCTCGAAGATTTTCGGGTTTGGACTAGCCAGAATCTAGTCGACGTCGTCCATCGCTATCACTGGATTGGGCTTAGCCTTATCGTCGGGATTACTTGGATTTTAGCATTCTACCTCCGTCAAGATGCGAAATACAAGTATCCTAGTCCGATTCCTGGAATACCCTTCTTTGGAAATAGCTTTCAGATGCCTACGAGCGGACAAGGTCCTCATATGCTTTCAATCGCTCGTAAATCTGGGGAAATGTGCGTTCCCCTTCCTCTCACCCTCTCCGTTCGCCTTGTACTGGTAAGCTAACGCTCAGACCCGAGGTTCACAATGACATTTGGCGGAACACCGTGGATTTTCCTGAACTCTCGCCGAGCTGTCACCGCCTTGCTCGATAAGAAGGCGGCAATCTATTCCTCCCGCCAGAACTTGCCAATGGCTAACGATGTGATTTCTGGCAAAAAGCGTCTCCTGCTTATGCCATACGCGTCAGACTGGCGAAAGCAAAGAAAGGCGATGCACCAGATCCTCAACAACACCAAGTCAAACATCTTTCAGCCGTTTCAAGATCTAGAGTCCCGTGCTCTACTCTACCACTATATGGATAAGCCTGATCGCTGGTGGGAAGCAAATGCTCGTTTCGCAAACTCTGTCATTATGAGCGTCACGTATGGAAAGCGCTCAGACTTGGGTGATCCCGATTTGATCAGCGTGCTCAGTAACGCAGAAAGTTTCGTCCCTTACTTGATGCCCGGGCAAGCCTTCATCGATATGTTCCCGCTGCTCTTAAAATTGCCTATCCCTTCGTCATGGCAACCTTGGCGTTGGTGGGGGGATGCTCTTCATCAATCAACGAAAAGGTATGTGGCCCTAGGGTACTGGTTGTAGATATACCACGTGTAGATTGCTTACTTGTACACCGCTGTAGGGCATACAAGAAGTTGCTGGATGATCTTTTGGAAAGGAGGAGACTTGGGACCCAGAAGCCTTGCTTTATGACGGAGTTCTTGGATAATAATAATGACGGCGATTTCACCACAGAAGAGTGCTACTTCATGGCCGGTACTCTCATCGAAGCCGGATCTGATACCACGCGGCTTACTCTCATGGAGATCCTTGCAGCGGCGGCCTTATATCCCGATTGGGTAGAAAGAACCCAGCTGCAACTTGACTCAGTTTGTGGGTCCAAAGCCGAGCGTCTACCTGAGTTTGACGACATGCCGCTCTTGCCGTTAATCAAGGGGATAATCAAGGAAGGACTGCGGTGGAAGTAAGCCCATCTAAACCCCCAAACCTTCATTTTGATAGTGACTGACAAGACTATCGCGAGTTCAGGCCGGCCATTGCCGAAACGGGCATCCCCCATGCGCTGATCAAAGACGACACGTTCGATGGTTACAAGATTGCCGCAGGAACAGTTGTAACATACAACCACTGGACGATATCTCATCTAGACTATGAGGATCCTGAACGTTTTTATCCAGAAAGATTTCTCGACGAAGATCTAGATGTGCCCACGAAGGGACACTTAGGCTTTGGCGCCGGCACGTTCACCCTCTCCTCTAATTTCTACGGCGACCCTGAACATTAACAGCTAAATAGGCCGTAGAGTTTGTGTAGGCAACACAGTGGCTTGGAACAACATGCTCATCTCAGTAAGCAGGCTTCTGTACTGCTTCAATATAGTGGGTGTGCCGGGCGAGACTATAGATACGACTCGCAGATTCGACGCTGATTATGGAAAGGCTCCTTTTAAAATTGATATCAAACCGAGGTCTGACGCACACCGTCAGCTTGTAACACGAGAATGTGCCAAAGCTGCTCAGATGGATAGCTAGGAGCTAGAGCATAAAACGAGGGTTATAAATCAAGAGATTTAATACTATAAAATAACTAACGTGTTTGATAAGCGGGTGAGCCAGATAAGCAGGTGAGCCACTTTTTATCACCTAGATAATAAGATTACTTCTAAAAACACCACAACCTTTTAAATCAATTAAAACTAATCGCTATATTCTTCCATATTAACCTCGATTTCCTCCTGACAGGTCCTTTCATTATGCCCGGCCTTGCCG
>WEXE01000756.1:0-29581 GCA_011035825.1 Fusarium cf. hostae | reverse complement strand
TTTATATTAAAAAGGATATTAACTTCCTTATTTAGAGAAAGGATATTAAAGCTTATTTTTTTTTATTTTTTCTTTAAATAAAGACTTTAAGGTAATTAAGCTTTTAGTTTATAATTCTATTATTATAATTAAAGTATTATCTTTTTATATTAAGTAATAAGTAGGGTTTTTTTAATTTCTTTATAGTAGTTTTAGCTATATAATTATTTCTAAGTTAATAAAGTTTTATTTAGCTTTATAATTAATTTATATATTTAGCTATTTTCCTTTAATTTAGATTTTTAATATTAGGTATTTTAGTATTAGGATTTTATATAACCTTAAAGTATTTAATAATTTAAGTTATTTTTATCCTTACTTTATACTTATTTATTACTTTATTATAGATAATATATCTCTTTTTCTAATATATTTTAATAAATTTATTTATAGTTATTATTATAGTATCCTTCCCTATTTATATAGTTATTACTAAACTCTTTATTATATAATATTTACTAAAAGTGTTTTTTTAGTTTTATATTTATATAGTCTTATATTATTTACTAGGCTTATTCTTATAATAGTTTTGTTTTTATTATATATAGTCTATTTACTTTTTATTAGTATTATACCTTTTTAGTAGTTTTATTAGGTATATTAATTTTGGCTTAGTTAAATGCTTTTATAAGATTAACCAAGGTAAAGATTCTTTCTTATATTATATTATTATTTATTATTATTTCTAGTTTTCTTTTTTAGTTAATTTCTGTTTTTAGGTAGTTATATTTTCTATATATAATTTTTTAAATTTTTTTTTTAGCTTTTTTAATTATCCTTTATAACTATCTAATTCCTTAATAAAGTTAGTTTATTTTATATACTTATTAGTAATAAGTTATATTAAATTATAGTTTTATTACTTTAAGGTTATTATACTAAAAGTATATAAGATACCTTTTTATTTCTATTTATAGGTAGGGCTTATTATTAGGTATTTTAGGAATTATTAGTAGAAAATAGTTATTATTAAGTTTTATTTATTTATATATTTTATACTAGTAATATTTATATACTAATTATAAGATCTTTATATATCTTATATATATTAAAATAGTTTAAATATTATTTAATTTATTAAACTTTGCTTTTATATATAATAAGTTTATATTATTATTAGTATAATATACTTTAATATAAATTATTTTAATTCTGCTAGTGTTTTTATATTCCCTGTCTTCTTATATATATTATTTCTTATATAAATTATAATATTTTCTATTAAATTTATTAAATAATAGTTAGTATTCTTATTTCTATTTCTATTTAAGGTATTTATTTTCTTTATAAAGGTATTATACAGCTTATTATATTATATTTCTTTTATATTTTATACTTTATATATATTATTATTTATATACTTAAATCTAGTTTCTGGCTTTTTATTCTTTTTGCTATAGCTCTTTTTTATTTTATAAGGTTATTTTAATTAGGATATTATTTATTTATTTAAATACTTATACTAGCTTATTTAAATTAAAGGTAATTATTTTTCTTTTATTAAGGATTCCTAATATGTATAACTTTTCTAGCTTTTTAATTTTTTAAAGTTCCTTTTATTAAGTGTTTTATTATTTTTTATAGTTTAAGTTATTATGAAGCTTTTTTATTTTATTTTTATTATATTATACTAACTTAATAAGATATTTTAAATTATTAGCCTTTTTATAGGTATTTTTTTCTTTTTAAATCTAATTTTAAGTTTCCTTATTTCTTACTAATAGATTTTCTATATTAGCTTCTTTATATATAAGAAATAAATCTTATAGTTCCTTAATCAAGCTATCTAGGTAAGGGTTCTATCTTTATAATTTATTTTTAGATCTTAGACTAGTAATATTATAGCTTTCTTTATATATTCTTAAAGTCTATATATATATAACTATCTATAGGTTTTATGTTTAAGTTAATTTAAGGGTTTACTTACCTTAGTTTACGTCCTTAGGTCTTTATAGTTTTAGGCAGTTATATATAATATATTTATTTTTATTATAATTATAATATTTAACTTTAAATATATCTTATTATTAGTTATTATAATTACCTAATTAGGTTCTTTAAAGTATTATAAGTCCTGCTTATATTTTATATAAGATATTATTTTATTTATTTCTTTATTATTATCTTTAGTTTTAAGAGTTACTTTAATTATTATTATATTACTAGTTAGGGTAATATAGGTTAAAGTTAGTTTCTTATTTATAATTAGCTTTCTCTTATTTATATTTATATTATTCTTTATTAATTTTAATTATTATAATAATATATATAATTAGGTTTTTAGCCCTATTAGCTAGGTATAGTTTATCTTTAATTTCTTCTTTTAACTCTTTATAATAAATTTCTATTAAGGCTTTATTATCTTATTTAGTTATAAATATAAACTATTAGAATTTAATAAAGTAAATAATATAAGATTTATATTACTTAAGTATAAGTAACTTTATTATAGCTTATTGTTTTTTATTAACTACTTTAAAGTTATCTTTAAGGGTTTACTTAAAATTATCCTAGTTTTTAAAGATATTTTAAGTATTTTAGTTTTATATATTTTCTTTATTTTTAAAAAAGTCTCTTAAAATCGGTTTAAACTAGTCTTTTACTTCTTCTTAAATTAACCTTATAATATATAAGAGTTTCTTTATAAGTATATTTAGCCTATTTTAATAAAGGTAAAAGTATGTCTTTATTTAAATTAAAAATAAGATTTATTTATAGCTTAGCCTTTAAAAGGTTATAGCTTAAAGGGCTTAAGTACTTCTTTAAGGTCTTATTTATTACTCTCCTTATTTATAATTATAATAAGATATATATTTACTTAAGCTTATAAAATATAAATAATATTATAAAGTTATTAAATTTTAGCTATTATTTTAATAGTACTGGGTAGTACTTTAATATAAGAAGGTATTAGGCTAATATTATTAAATATCTTAATAATATAATATTACTTAGTTATTTAATATAATATATTTTAAATAAGAGCTATTAATATATAATAGTTAGGGTTTTAAATAAGAAAACTAGTTTATATTAAGTTTATATTTATAAATTATATAAGGCATTTTTAAACTATATAAATTAGTTATTATATTTCTTAATAATTAAGTAATACATATTAGGCTTATTAATATAAAGAAGTCTTATTAATAGCTAGTAAGTTAAGTTTTATTTACTATTAAATATATATATATATATAATATAATAGCTTATAGGGTTATAAGTTAGGCTTATAATAAGTTATAAGTTAATATTATAAGCTATAATATAAGGCTTATAGGTATTATAAGGTTTAGTTATAAGTTATTATATAATTAGTAAGATTTATTAATAAGTTATATATAATATAAGCGCTTCCCCTTGTTAGGTTATAATATTAAAAATAATTATCTTAATAAGGCTAGATTTCCCTTTAATAAGAAGTTTTTTATTATAATATTAGCTATTATATATATTATATAGTAATTCCTTCTCTTAGTATTATATAAGGCTAGTTTAATTATATTAAGGAGGTTATAATTAGTTATATAATAGCCCTAATTAGGCTATAAGCTATTATATATAGGTATTATATTAATAGCTATAATTAATATTAGTAAGTATAACTAATAAGTTAGGTTAGGAATGTATTTTATAATAAATAAACTAGCCGTAGTTATAAAAGTTAATTAAGATCCTTTAGGTAGGTTAAAGTAAGAAGGTTAACCTAGCTGCTAAGAGACCTATAACTAGTATTTATATTACTTAGTTAAGGCAGTAATTATATTATTAAGGCAAATAAACCTTATTTAATTCTAATTTCTATAACAATAGCCTGCTATAGGGGTCTTACTATTTATATTATTAATAGAAAAGTTAAAAAGCTTAATAGCCTTATATAAGGCTAAAGGCAAGGGAAAAATATATATATATATATATTTAATTAATTAAACTAGTTATCTTTGTTTTTACTTTTAACTTTATAAAAGACTATTTTACTTTTTAGCTTTCTTATTAATAATTTAAATAAAAAGACCTTTTTAATAGGCTATTATAATAAAAGGTAATATTAAATAAGATTTAATTTCTTTAATAATATAATTACCGCCTTAACTAAGTAATATAAATACTAAGTATCTTTTAATAATTAAATTAATCTTTTTTCTTTAACTTCCTTAAAGGAATAATATATTTAATTTATATATTACAAAATACATTATTTAACTTAACTTTCCCTCTTTTAACCGTTTTTATTAATAATATAATAGTTATATTATTTTAATACATATTATATAAAATAACTTATAATTATATAATTATACTATTACAACCCCTATATTTATATTATATAGCCCTTATAATTTCTACTAATTATATTAGGATTACTTAGATTATAATACTCTAAGAGTGGGATTACTATAAATTACTAGTAATTACTTAAGATCTAGCCCTTAAATTACCTTTATTTATTATTAAACTAAACAGGCTATTATTAATATATAAATTATATTTATTAGCACTTTTATAGAACTTAGTTTACTAGTTATTAATAAGACTTCTTTATATTAATATATCTAATATATATTATTTAATTATTAAAAGATATAATATTTTATATTACTTAGTATTATACTTTATATTATCTACTAATATAAACCTAAAATAAACTAGTTTATCTCTTAGAATTATAATTATTATATATTAATAGCTCTTATTAAGATTATATTATATAATACTAAGTAATACTAATATAATAATACCTATTAATTTAAGTTAGTTTTTTAGCTTAAGATATACTTAGTAATACTTATAGTAAGAAACCCTTTATAACCTAAAAATTATTTTTATAAAATTAATAAAGAAAATAAAAAAGATATTATCTTTGCCTATTTAAATACTTATAAAAAAGAAGTTATAAAAATTAAATATAAACCTAAATAACTTAGCTAGTAATATAATAACCTCTTAGAAAATATAAAAAATAACTTTAATATAATTAAAAGTAGAATTAAAACTTTAAAANAAAAAAAAAAGATAATTTATCTTAGTAAGATTTTTAAAGTATTTAAAAGAAATATAGAAAATAGTTAGAAATTATATAAAGAATATATTAAATATATTATATTCTTATTATTATTAAAAAAGACTTTAAAGAAATCCTTTAACCTTATTAACTTAACTTATTTAATAATAATAGTAATAAACTCTAAGGATTCCTTAATAGCCTTAAAAGCTATTAGATATATTATCTTATTTAATTTATATATAAATAAATTAAAAGTTTTATATAATATGGGATTTCTTAAAGATAAGATATTATAACTAATAAAACTTATTATGTATAATTATATTAATAACTTACTTAATATTTAATAGAAAATAATAAAATATATTTATAAGAAATATAAATACTTTAAATTAAAGTTAAAAAATACTTTTAAAGTAATAAATAAGAAATAAATGATAAATTTAAAAATCTAATAACTTTAGTAAAAAGGGTTTATTATAAACAACCTACCTAAATATTATTACTAAGTAGTTAAGCTAAATTAAGATAAAAAAGTTTATATAATATAAGTATACTTAAGATTAAAATTAGAAATTACAAATATAATAATTCATATTAAGCCTAAATTTAAAAACTTAAATAAACTTATAAATAATATTATAAAAATTTAGAATTAGTAATATATATAATATTACAACCTATATAGCTATATTATATAGCCCCTATAATTTCCCTTAATTATTATAAGATTACTTCTCTTAATAATAAGCCTAATAAGTATTAGTTAATTATTAAATAATATAATAACTAACTTACTTAATATAATACCTTATATAATTTATAAATATAAACCTAATATAAATTAGTTTTTTTATTTAAAACCTATAATTATTATATATTAATAGCCTTTATTTAAAATATATTATATTAATAACTAAGTAATATTATATTATTAAGATATTTAGTAATATTAGCCTAATACCTCCTTATATTAAAGTATTATCTAATACTATTAAAATACTAGCTAAAGTTTAATAGCTTTATAATGCTATTTATACTTTATAAGCTTAAGTAAATATATATTTTATTATAATTATTAATAAAGGAAGTAATAAATAGGATCTTAAAGAAATACTTAAGCCCCTTAAGTTAGAACCTTTTAGAGGCTAAGCTATAAATATAATCCTATTCCTAACCTAAATAAAGGCTTACTTCTGCCTCTATTAAAATAAGCTAAATATACTTAATAAAGATATAGGTATTAATAAAGAGGCATAATACTAATAAGAAGCAGATTAACTATATATAATAGAAATAAATTAATTATAGGAATAAGCCTAATAGATATTATAAGACAATATAAATATAAAACTAGAAGAATTTTTTTAATAAATATTATATAATAAAGGATTTAATAATAATTATATAAATAAAGAAGAATATTATAATAATAACTATAAATAAATTTACTAAGATATATTAAAAAAAGAGATATATTATTTATAATAAAGTAATAAATAAGTATAAAGTGAGGATAAGAATAACTTAAAGTATTAAATACTTTAAGGTTATATAAAGACCTAATACTAAAATGCCTAATATTAAAAGTTTAAATTAAGGGAAAATAGCTAAATATATAAATTAACTATAAATCTAAATAAAGCTTTATTAACCTAGAAATAGTTATATAGCTAAAATTATTATAATAAAAAAAATAAAATCCTTATTTATTACTTAATATAAAAGAATAATACTTTAATTATAATATTAAAATTATAAACTAAAAGCTTAATTACCTTAAAGTCTTTATTTAAGGAAAACATTAAAAAATAAATTTTAATATCTTACTTTTAAATAAGAAAATAAATATATTTCTTAATATAAACTAGCTATAAATAAAAAACCTTTTTATTAACTAAAAGACTAGCTAGGTTACCTTTTTAAGTAACCTTATTAGTAATATTAAATTAATTATAATAAATAATAAAAAATCTTAAATCTTAATTAAAGAGAATAATATAGGTATATAAAAAGTAAAGAATTTACTACTTTTAATAAGAATATAATATAAGTATATAAAAGGTAAGAAATAATATAATTAATAAACCTTAGGTTTTCTTAAATATTAATTATATAACTTAAATAAATAATTAAAATATTAAAAATAACTTAAAGAAGAAAAATAATAAAATAAACTTAAGAATATCTTAAAAGAATATTATATTTATAAGAAACTATTTAAAAGAAAACTTAAAATAAAGGTATTATAATATAGTTATTAAGATTATAAAATATAGCTTAAAATAAATAACTTATTATTTTAGAAAATTTATAACTTTAATAAAAAAGAATTAATAACTTTAAAGAAATACTTAAGAATAAAACTAATAAAAGGAAATATTAAAATATTTACCTTATTAATAAGAGTTTTAATAATATTTATTTTAAAAAAAAAATAAGAAATTATAACTTATTATAAATTATAAAAGGTTAAATACCTTTATATTTAAAAATAAGACTTTATTTTTACTTATTATAAAACTTAAGAATTACTTATAAGGTAAATAAATATTTATTACTTTTAATCTTAAAGAAGTATATAACTTTATTTATATTAAAAAAGGAAATAAATAAATAATAATATTTAAAATTAAGTTTAAACTTTTTTAATATTTAGTAATACTATTTAAATTTATTAATATATCTATAATATTTTAATAAATAATTAATAATATATTTTAATAATACTTAAATATCTTTATAATATATTACTTAAATAATATCTTAATTTTCTTAAATAATAAAAAGTAATATAAGGAATATATTTATAAGGTCTTAAAAGCTTTATAAGATATTAACTTATTAATTAAACTAAAGAAAAGCTATTTTTATATAAAAAAAAATAAACTTCTTAAGATATATTATTATACCTAAAGAAATTAAAATAAAATATAAGAAAATCTTAATAATAATAAATTAGCTAATACCTAAAATAATTAAAAAGATATAAAGCTTTTTAAGATTTATTAATTATTACTAATAATTTATTAAAGACTTTAGTAAAATTATAAACCTACTTATAGAGCTTATAAAAAAGGATAAAACCTTTATATAAGGAATAAAAGTATAAAAAGTATTTAAATAGTTATAATAAGCTATCTTTAGTAAACTTATATTAATTATATTTAACCTTAATAAGGAAATAAAACTAAAAACTAATTTATTAGACTTTATATTAAGAGGATAAATTAGATAATATAATAATTAAGGCAGACTATACCTAATTGCATTTTACTTATATATTTATTTATATAAGCTATAAAACTAAAAGGCAAAAAAATATTAAAATAATTTTAGTTTTAATTTAAATTTTAATAATAAACTTATTTTTATTACTTTTATTATAGTTTTCTTATTTAGTTAAAAAAGTATATTATATATAGGGGATATTTATTTTTTTACTAATTAGTAGGTAGGTACTATTAAACCGTTAATTGAATTAAACTGTCTGTTATCTTATCTAAAAGAGGGGTAATTTATTAGGTAGCCTATCTGTTTTAGGAATAGCGGCTCCTTTTCACAAAATGCCCTGCCAATTTGGCTCTAGCGGTTTAACAGGTACTGCATAGTAGGTATTAGAATTGGCTGAAAAAGACATCGCGCCACTTACCGCGAGCCCAAAAAACCTTGCACCATATTGAAAACGCACCCTGGTCTGCAAGAAAGTCACGGTAATATTGTCTTACAGAGCTAATCAGTAGGCGCAAGGAAACTGAGCTGAGGCTTGGTAGTGTGTCGGGATACGGAAGAATATAATGAAGGATCTGTGACAGGGATAAGGCGAACTACTTCATGAACGGACATTCTGCAGAGAGGTGTCCCTCGTGAGTGCATCGAAGACACCATGCCTCGTTCTGCGTATGTGCAAACCGACACCTCTTGCCCTTACGACAGCTGGGGATGTTGCACTTCCTCGTCTTCCATCGCGTAAAATCCAGTGTGGGATGATCCCGGAACAGGTTTCGCTCCTCGTCAATGTGCCGATAACCACAGTCGCCTCTTTTTGCGCACCGTATGTGGTCAGGACATCGCTGAGTCTGGCGCATTGTACGACGATGTTTCTGATCCAGATTGGTTCGCTGAACTACTTGCCAGCCGCCATTATCACCCGGGTCGGCTTGGCCTTGGCTTTGTCCACTTTTCCTATGCTCACCCCCAATTTCAACCTTATCATCGGTCGAATTCGGATCATTATCAACAGGTTCGCCTTCATCTGTTTCCGCATCATGAACAGAACGTTGTTCATGTTCATCAGTCAACAACGCATACTCGTTGCTTGTTTTGACCACGATAGGTACTTTCTCCTTTGAACGGCTGTTGTATTCTTGCCACGACACCACCCTCATGTCTTTGAAGAGTTCTCGCACACGCTGGAACATGGGATCAATGTTCTTGACCTTTGGAAACTCAACAAACATCTCCCTCCCGTTTTGGGGTCTAGAGATGTAGAACAAATGGCATAGCTCAAGAAGCTGCTCACTCACGAAAGCTTCGAGGTTATCCACTTCCTGCTCAACAAACTCGCACAGCACGATCGTTACGTCAGGACGCACTTTGTTGCCATGCCGTGTAGATCGAAAATTAGTGAACGAGATTCTCCCAAAGACGTCGTCCAAACATTTCACCGACAGCAGGGGTTCCAGCGCGCTCAGCTTCAAGAACTCTCTAGAGACTCCCGACTTCCAGGCCCAGAGCTCCACTCGGATCCCGCATCCAAGCACTACCTTGATTGGTGGAAGCATGTCTCGATCTCCGGTAATGACCACAAACGTCGTGTTTACTTTCTCCGGTTTGTCATCGAGCTTGGCGGCATGAAAGGCGAGATCTGCCGCCATTGAGTGGTCCACTTCCTTTTCTTTGCCCCGCGCGCGATCATAGATCTTAGTCTGAAATTTGCACTTCTTAAAGGCTTCCCATACTGAATCGTTGGGTGGCGGACGAGAGCCGTAAAGAAACGAGGAGCATCTTTGACGGTCATCGCAGAGCGTATTGATTAGTTTTCCGATATCGATTCTAAGTCGCGGATCACGATCACTGTCTGCTAGCTTTGGCATGTGACTATTGCCCGACGCGGCGAACTTCTGAGCCTCGATCCATATATTGGAGTCGTCCACGAAAAAAAAAACAGGCTTCAGCAGGCTCGCTAGTCATGATTGGCGGTTTCTGTTTGGCAAAATTTAGCAGTAGATTAAGTCGCAACAACAAGCGGGTTCACGGTGAGGAAGGGGGAAACTTGAGAAGACAAATAAATGAATTTCCAATCTTGGTGTGGCTCGATAGGTCGCAGTTCAAGATTGGGCTTTTCGGGCACTTCGTTGGGCATCAACCTTGTTGGTGATGTAAAATGCAAATGATACAGGTTGCTGCAAGGCAAGCTCAGAGCTGCCAGGGAGCTAAAACACAGCATTGGTCAGGATATTCAATGACGACAGGTGTGCTGCCTGAATGTGACGTGTCATCAGATTATTGTGCTGTAGTAACGACCTGTACAGTATGAACTCTACGTCTTGCCTGCTGAGGATTCTGCCAGTATGGGTACTTGACCATGGCTGCGCCAAATGAGGAAGCAGCCAAGAACCAAGTCTCATAATTTGGAAAGTACCTCCCAGACTACTTCGTGCAGGTATGATACATTCAGATTTTCCGACAGGAGCAGTACAAGGAGAAGCTTCGAAAGCCAAGGTCGGTCGATCGCCATGCTCATTTCGATGACACAGTCACCTCCCGAGTTGAGGACATACATGCGCTGATAAACACCCATTTCATTAAATTCACATCGAATCGTCTTGAAGCTCGAAGGCGAAGTGGCACCCGGGTAAGGAAACGTCAATTTCGGCGGGAATTTGATCTCTGAGTACTCGCCGCTGCAACGGGCCGGTCATCAAAGCCCGGGGAAGGCCTCATCGTCCAAGCGGGCTTTTCCTATCCGGACGAATACGTGATCGATGATAATGGAAGCCCATGGAACTTATCTGTAGCAGAGTTAGAACAGCGTACCAACGAATCAATGATACGCCAAGACATGGAGCGCAATTGGGTCTAACGAGGTGATAGATGGTAGCCCTTGAAGATGTGCTGATACTTGCTCTCAGCCATTATGCCCCACCATCCACATTGTGACCTAGCGTGCGGAAGTGGGGTATGGCGATGTGCACACCTCAATTAGGACAATTTGGAGGGTGTTATTTACTCTACAGGGGGATAGAGGGCGTCTTCCGGTTAGGTCACCACATTGTGACCATTGCCCGCCAGTTCTGCTTGGTAGCGGAGAGCGCCTAGTTGTGGTGATACTACTTCTTTTATACGACATATCCTGTTAAACCGTTGATTGATTGATTGAACTATCTGACTAGGGCCTTTCTAATGCAGCCTAGCTAATGTCTAAAAAAGGGATAAAATATTATATAACTCTTCTATTTTAGGAAAAATAGCTCCTTTAACTAAAATACCTTGCTAATTTATACCTAGCAGTTTAATATACCCTCCTAAAATAATAAGATTTTATTACTTTAAGGCTATTATTAGTTTAATTTCTTCTTATATTGAAGTAGGATTTTATTATTTATTTTTAAGAAAAGTAGTTTTTTCTAGGATTTTATATTTCTAATTTACTTATAGCTTATTAGTTTAATTATTTATAAGTTATTATTTTAATTATAGGCCTTTTTAAAGGGATTTTTATTTTAAGGTTTTATATTATATTAGTAATTTATAATAATGCTGTTAGGTAGTAATAATGTTAATAAATTATAATAATCTAATTATATAATAATATAACTTATAACTAGGTATATACTTTATAAACATTAACTTCTTTTTAATTTAAGATTTTCTATTTTTCTTTTTCTCTTTAGGTATTATAATATTTAATTAATATATAATATTTCCTTTTATATAATAATTCTCTTTATTAGGTTTATTATTAGGATTTAAGCTTTTTTATTAACTTTTAAATAATATCTTTTAATTTATATTTAGCTTTTTTATTTTTATATTTCTCTTTATTATATCTGATAATAATCTCTTTAAAGCTTTATAATTAGTAAATCTCTTATTTAAGTCTTCTTTAAGTAGCTCTTTTTCTTATTATTTTATATAAATAGTTTTATAATTTAAAGTAGTATTTTACTTTATTAATTATACTTATAATTATAAAAAGTTTAAGGCTAAATTTAAAAAAGTTTTTTATATTTCTTAATAATAATACTAATTTAAGGCTATTATTATAGCTATGTAAATATATATTATTACTGCTTTTTAGGTTTTATTTTACTAATAAAAATACTAATACTATTATAAGATTTTTATCTTACCTTATTTACTTAAATAATACTACCTTTAATAATAATAATAAGTATTAGAAATACCTTAATATATATTATTATAAGTAGTATATTACTAGAGGCTCTTATACGAAGATATACGCACTTTAAATCCTTATTTTATAATTTATTTTATTAATTTAGCTTTTATTTTATAGTTTTATTATTACCTTTTTTTATACCTTTTATTTCCTTAACTTTTATATAGCTTACCTTAATATAATAAAGGATCTTAATAAGATAAAGAGTGCCTTTTATAATTTTAAGCTTTTACTAATTATTTTACTTTTAGGTAAGATAATTAAAAGGAGAAAGAAAAGTATTATATTATAATAAAGATTATACTAAAGGGTATAGCTTTTTAAACTTTTCTTAAGGTAAGTAATCCTTATATAGCTAAATAGAGGTATATTTTGTTATTTTTTAACTTATTTTTAAGGTTTTTTATATTATATCTCTTACCTTTAAGTATTTAATTAAATAAAAGTCTTTTTAAAGTAATATCTCTTATTTTTATATTTTATCTTATAAATATATTAATTTAAAATTAATATATCTTAAGGATCTTATTATAAGGTATTTTTAAAAAATATATTATAATAAATAATTTAATATTATAAATCTTAAAATAATAATATAAGCCTTAAATAGCCTTATAAAATCTAAAATAATATTATAAAATCTAAAATAGTATTATAAAACTTAAACTTAATTTTTAATTTTAAATTTATAATTCTTTAAGGATTTTATTAATTATTCTTTTAATAATTTACTTGTCTTAATACTTATATATATAATCCTTAATATTAATTAATTTAAACTACTTATAGCTCTTTTTTTATTTTTTGCCTTATAATGCCTTTATAAGCCTATTTATTATAAGCTTTATATTTTTTATATAAGTAAAAGAAACTACTTTCTTTTATATATATTTATATAACTAATAGTTATATATATTTATATATCTTAATTTAATTTTTAACTTTTAAAGAGGATTCTTAAGTAAATTAATTATTTATTAGTTATTATATAAGAATTATAAATTTATATTTAATAACTTAATTTATAAGCCTTTAAGTAGCCTTTATTAAAATAGACCCTCTTTTATTACTTATAAAAGTATAAATAACTTTACCTTTATTATTAAGGTTATTATAATATCTTACTAATTTATATACTATTTAATTAAGCTTTTAAATAGCTTTATTATATAACCTTAAAAGCTCTTTTAATTAATAGAAATATTTATAAATAATATATTAGTATAAACCTTAAAGCATTGTTTAGAATTAAACTATAGCCTATAGGATTAAGTTATATATAAGTAATTAAAGACTTAATTTACTATAATAATATACTTTTTACTTAGATTAATTATAAATCTTATTAATCTAGAGATTATAAAAATAATATTTAATCTTATAATTATACTTATATAAAGAAGGGATTTAATAGCTCTCTTATACTAGCTTATAATTTAAGGGTTTATTATTCCTTTATTTAATAAGAGATTTTATTAAGTTATTAGTAATATATTTGGTATTTTTATAATACTTTACTTATATATTTTCTTTAAATATATAATTTAAGTTACTTAAATATATTTTATATTTTAATTTCTTATAATCTCTATTTTAAAGAATTACTATAGCTTATTTCTGCCTATAAGTTTATATTTCTTTTATAAGGCTTATATAGATAAAGATATAATATTTTTATCTTCTTTCTTAAAGGCAACGATTATATTATTTATATAAAAGAATATTAAGATATTTTCTTTTTAGTAATAATAAGGTTTATAAAAGACTAATTCTTATCTTAAGTTTTCTAGTATATTTCTATAATCTATTTACTATAAAAGTAATATAATTTAAAGACTATATAATACCTTATATATAAGTAATACTTAACCTATTTTATTACCTCTCTTAAATCTAATTAATAGCTTTATAAAGATATTACTTTATAATTTTATATTTATAAATATACTTACTATATTATATTATAATAATTTAAGGCTATATTTTAATATAATTATTAATATAATCTTAAATAACTTTTTAGTTAATATTATAATATAAGTCTTATTAGTATTTAACCTTTATTATTAATTTCTTTAAATATTAAGCCTTATTTTATATTTTTATAAGTATTTATATTTATTAAACTTATAAATAAAAACCTATATATAATTTAGTATTTATAAAATACTAATTTATAAATTATATCTTATAATCTCTATTTAAGGTTTTATTTACTTATTATTCTTTAAATAATCTCTTTATACTTATTTAAATTCTTCTTTAAAATAATATTTATATAAACTTTTATAAAAGCTTAAAGCCTAAGGTAAATTCCTTTTATAAAACTTTTCTTTATTTAAAATAAGGTTTATTTAAGTCTTTTATACTTTATACTTAGGCTTAAGTCTTTTATAAAAGTATTAGCTCTTTATTACCTTTAAGACTAGTTTTCTTTTATATTTTACTATTAATATAATTATTATATTTATATTAAAGGCTTACTTAAAAATAAATAAATCTTTATTTAATCTTTTTAGCTTTACTTGCTAGCCTAATTATATTTTAATTTAAGTAAAAAAGCTTAAAAATAGGCTCTTTAATAGAATTAAAAATAACTTAAATTAAACTTAAGTATATTTTAAGTTATTAGGATTTTAACCTTCTTTTAACTCTAATCTTTAATTAGATTTTTAAGGCTTAATTTTATAATTTCTTATTTATTAAGGCTTTAAATTAGGTCTATAACCTAATTAAGCTATTTAGAGTTTATAAGAGATTATATTTTTAGTTATGTCTTTTCTAGAGTTTATTTATTAATTATTCTTTTTATTTATATTTTATTAATACTAAAGAATTCCTCTTTATTAAATATAATATCTTAAGTAATATATATCTTATTAGTAATTAAATCCTAGACTTAAAATATATTTTATAAATTATTTTTAATAAGGTATTTAATTTATACTTTTAAAGTTATTCTTAATTAGAGATATTTATTTTTTAATTATATTAAATTAGTTAAGGTAAATGCTTTATATTTAATTATTCTTATATAGCTAATTTAAGGTTAATTATTTTCTTATAAGCTATAAATAGTAAAAAAAAGCTCTTATAAGGTATCTTTTACTTTAGCCCTTATTTTAAGATATAATTAAGTAAATAAATTATTATTTAAATTATTTCTAGCTAAAGGCCTAAAGGTAGTTTATTATTAATTATTAATAATTTAATTGTTTCTTTTATTATTTTTTAAAGTACTCTTTAAAACTATTTTATTACTAAGTATATAAAGTACTTTTATTTACTTAAATTCCCTTTTTAATAAGCTAAGTATATATTAAACTACCCTTTTATAACTTTTTATCTATTTCTATTAAGCAAAGCTTAATATTATATATTATTTATAATACTTATATAAAATACTTAAGTATTAATAATAAATTCTTATTAAAATAATTAATAAAATAATAATTTTAATAAAGTCTTAATTTATAATTTATAAAAATATTATAAGATATATACTTATTTATTTCTAGTAAATAGTTATAAAAGTTAATTAAGACTTTTTTATTAAGTTTTTAAACTTATATATATAGTTTATAATACTTTTATTATTTTATAAATATTATTTTATAAATAATATATTTAATTATAATTAGATATTTTATTTTAATATTAAAGGTACTTTATTATATAATAGTTGGGTTTTCCAAACAGGTAAACTAGTCCATATTAGGTTTATATTTACAGATTATATAAGGCATAATACTAAGCGTTACAAAGTATTATATCTCTTAATAATTAAGTAATACATATTAGGCTTATTAATATAAAGATGCTTTATTAATAGCTAGTAAGCTAAGTCTTATAAAGTGCTAATAAATATAATCTATATACTAAAGTATAGTCACTGCTTAGTAAGACAGTTATTAAGTGATTCTTGAAGTTACTGGTAATTCCTGAGAATTACTGGTGTTTCTAGTTAGGGCTTAGTAACCGGGTCTTGGCGGTTACTTATAGAATCTCTTAGTATGTGGTAACTATTTGTAATTAGAAAGAAAATATAAGATATATATAACGTAACCGCTAGAATTATAATATAATCTCTCCCCTCTCCTAGTCTTGCCCTTAAGACCTTGCTTATCTATTATAGTATTAGTTCCTCCCTAATATATAAAACTTAACTCTATAATTATTCTTATACTAACTATATTATCTCTAGAAACTTAGTATTATCTTGCTTATATAAAACTTATTGCCTTTACTAGTTATAAAATCATGCCTTGCTTTTTATATATTGAAAATTATACTAAGTATATAATAAAGGATAGGTAAAAGAACTGTTTTAAGTATACCTATTAGGGTCATACTTATAATAGAAAGGGTATAACTTTAACTAAAGGTTAGTTATATATTTTTCCTATATATAGTATTTTACTAATCTTTAGGTAGTAGATTGTTTGGTTTAAGAGAAAAATTATATTAAAGCTAATAAGGAAGCTATTAAGGAAGAGCTTATCTAATTGCAGTATTAATTAAATAAGTATTTATCTAAATTAATGCATCTTCATTATCAGAAGCGTCTTATTTAATTTAAGGGTTTAAAGGCTCTTAAATGGGATATTAAGATAATAAGTAAATGTAAGAAGGCGGAGAATCTGATTATGCCTCCTAAATCCGCTATTATAGTAGAATTAATTAAGGCTAGTATAATAGATCTTATTAATTAGTCTGCTATTTTAGATTCCTCCTTGGTTTTTAATAGAAGTTCTTTAGGAGTTATTAGGCATTAGTAAGGTATTTTATTAGTTTTTATATATTTTTATTTTCTAGGTAGTTTTTCTATTTAATTAGATATATCTTTTATTTATTAATCCTTTATATATCTCTAATTTCCTCTACTTTATATACCTCTAGTCTTATAATTTATTATAGTTTATTGCCAGTCTTTATATATATTATATTTATAGCTAATTTTAATATTAAAGTATAATAAATTAAGTAATATCTAATATTTAGAGGTAGATCTAGTTTATATTAATCTTCTCCTATCTTTTATTTAATCTTAACTAGTCCTAGGTACTTATAGTTTAGTTTATAACTTAGTTAGTCTGTTTTAATATTTTTAGTAGATAAGTAAACTATATCTCCCTCCTTAAAGGTTAGTCCTTTTAACCTTTTAGGGTTATAGTGCCTTTATATCCTTTTCTTAATAAATTCTAGCTTAGTTTTAAGTTTATTATGTATTTCTCTTAGCTTATTACTTATAATAATTACTACTAGGTTTATATTCTTAGGTTCCTAAGCATTATAATATATATTAGGTATAAATCTAATATTTATATTAAATAGTATAAGTTATATACTTTCGTTATAGGCAGTGTTATATACTAGCTAGGCGCTTGGTAGCTTCTTGACCTAGTTATCTTGCTTATAGTTAATATAATACTAAAGGTATTATTCTAGTACTTAATTTATTCGTTTTATCTGGCTATCTGCCTGCAGTCTAAAAGCTATTATAAGTTAGTAATTAACTCCTATAAGTGCTATAAGTAATTGCTAGAATTTAAAGGCAAATATTAGCCCTCTATCTAATAGAATCTCTTTTAGCAGTCCTTTTTCTTATACTACCTTATTATAGAAGATATAGGCCATAGTTTCTATATTTATTACCTCTCTATAAGGTAAGTAAATTAAGAATTTTATAAGTCTATCTATAATAACTATAATACTATTATAGTAGATTTTAATTAAAGGATCTTCTAATAATAATAACTTAATTATAAAGTCTATTATAATTAAGCTTTATAATTATTTTATAACTTTTATTAGTTATAATATTTTATAAGGTTTATATTATTATGCTTTTATTTTAGTATAAATGTTATATTATTTAATAACCCTTTTTACTACCTTTTATGTTATCTTATAGCCTTGCTATAGCAGTTATTTTAAGGTTTTAGTAACTCCTTAGTATTTATATAATAGGTATATATAGAATTCTTGGATAAATTCTTATAGTTCTCCTAGGATCTCTTTAGTTACTTCTGCTTATATCTATCCTAATATTACTATCTTCTAGGTAAATTAGTATTCTCTCTTATTATTCTTTTCTAATACTTATTCTTTTACTTTAATAGTACTAGTATTATAATCTAGTTATCTACTAATTATATCTACTTTACTGTTTTCTAATCCCTTTTAGTAAATAATTATAAAGTTAAATTTATATAGGAATTTTATATAGTATAGTTATTATCTATTAAGTTTATAGGTTATAATAAAGTATAAAATGTTTTAGTAGTTAGTATAGACCTTAACCTTATACTTACTTCTTATTAAATAGTATTTAAACTCTTTAAAGTAATTAATTATTACTAGAAATTCTTTATTATAAATTAGGTAGTTAAGCTTTACTTTATATAATTTATATAAATAGAAAGTAATAGGATATAGCTTTTCTTCCTTATCTCTTTAATTAATTTATCCTCTTAATATAAAGTTTAATATATTTATTTTTAGTTTAATTTCTTTTTTAGGATTAAATATTACTAAGACTGGTTTGCTAAGGATTGCTTTTTTAAGTTACTTAAATGCTTTTTAAGCTTTATTATTTTAGTAAAAAGTCTTTCTCTTTTTTATTAGTTTTATTAATAAGATTGCAGTCTTATTAAATCCTTTAATAAACCTTTAATAATAATTAGCAAAACCTAAAAAGGCTTATATTTCTTTAATATTAGTAAGTACCTTTTATTCTGCTATTACTAAAATTTTCTTCTTTTTTATTTAGATTTCTCTAGGTATAATAATATATCTTAAAAAGTCTATCTTTATAATATAAAAGTAACTCTTTTTTAATTTAATTAATAGCTTAATATCTTATATTACTTTTAAGACCTTATAGATATATTCTTTATATTCTTTTTTACTATTTAAGAAGATTAAAATATTATTAAGGTAATATATTATAAAGATATTAAGGTATTATTAGAGTATGCTATTAATTATTTACTAAAATATTATAAGTATATTAGTAAGACTAAAAGGCATTACTAGGTATTTAAATAATCTAAATTTAGTTTTAAATACTATCTTTTACTTATCTCCTTCCTTAATATAAATAAGGTTATATACTTCTTTAAGGTCTAAAGCTATAAAGATCTTTTTGCCTTATAATTAGTCCTTAAGTTTTATTATAAGTAGAAGTAAGGTCTGATCTTTAGTAATATATATATTAACTAGTTAATAGTCTATAACTAGTTAATCCTTTTTGTTTTTCTTTAATATAAAGAATATTACTAATACTACTAATAAACTTAATTCTCTAATATAACCCTTCTTTAGTATCTTGTTAATATATTCTTACTAAACTTATAGTTCTTTTTAATTAAGTAAATATAGTTTTTAAAATAGTAATTTTTTATTTATAAGATTGATTTTATAGTCCTATTTGCTATATTTAGGGACTCCTATCTCTAGTTCTTCTTTAAACAGTTTATTATATATTTAATATTCCTTTAAAATATTCTTAAGTTAATCCTGGCTTACTATTATAGTTTTATTCTTTTTTAAATCTTATTATTTAAGGATACCTAGGATTTTTAATTTTTATCTTTAGCCTATCTTATACTTATATTATACTCCTTTTAGAAGTAATAAAGTCTTTACTTTATGCCAGTCTATGCTTATCCTCTTAGTTATAGATTAAGATCTTTTATTGCTCTTTATAATTGTTTTACTTTTGCTATTAAGGTTATTAGGAAATATAACTTAGCTAGTCCTCTAGTTAATATATAGGTTTTATTATTTAAGCTAATTCATTTTAAGGATAATATATATCTCTTCTCTTAAAGGAATAATATTAAAACTTATTCTTTAATTTTTTCCTTTAATAAGGACTTTAAGGTAATTAATCTCTTAGTCTATTATACTATTATTATAATTAAAGAGTTGCCCTTTTATATTAATAAGTTAATATAGTAGTTATTTCTTTTTCTATAGTAATCCTAGCTTTATAACTATTCTTAAATTAATAAAGTTTTTCTTTACTTTACTATTAATCTATATATTTAGCCATCTTCCCTTAATTTAAGCTTATAGTATTAAGCAGTTAGGTTTGCTGTTTTATATAGCTCTTAAAGCACTTATTAGTTTAAGTCTTTCTTATTTTTATTTATTACTCTTTTATAGCTTTATTATTATAAAAGGTATATTACTTTTCTTAAATTTGCTTAGTAAAGTAACTTATATTCTTTATTATTGCAGTTAACTCCTTTATAGCAATCTTTAATATACTTTTTATTATCCTTATTATCTAAGAATTCTTTAATTTAACTTCTCTTAAAATACCTCTAATAATATTTATAATATATTAACTCTTTTTTATCCTTAAAGTTACTTATAAATTCTTTATTATATAGTTACTATTAGAAGTATTCCTCTAGTTTTATATCTTATTTATCTAGTGCAGTTCCTTGCCTAGATTGTTTATTATTAATTAAAACCTGGTCGAATTCTTCTTTTATATTAATAGGTTTAAAGAGGTATTTTATATTCTTAAATTTATTATCCTTATTAATTAACTCTTATTATTCCTCCTCTTCCTGTTCTCTATAGCTATTATAATTATAAAAGTATTATAAATTAATATATATATTAAAGTCTTTAGGTATACAGATTTCGAATTTTAATAATCCTTTACTATTTATATCTTCTTTAATATACCTAGGATTAATTAGATTATAAGTTCATTACTATTCTATTTAAATTATATCTTTATATTCTTTCTTAGCTTTTTTAATTAGTTATTAAGATTACTAAATTCCTTTATAGAGTTTCTTTATTTTATAAATTTGCTAGTAATAAGATATATTAAATTATAATTCTACTACTTTAAGATTCTTATATTAGTAATATATTAAGTATCCCTCTATTTCTGTTTTTAAATAGGGATTATTATTAGGCATGCCGGGAATTATAATAGGGAAGTAATTATTATTTTCCTTATCTTATCTATAGTGCTTGCATTAATAGTATTTATATAATAGCTATAATAATTTATTATGTTTTAGATATATTAGGAATGTTTTTATAGCATCCTTAATATTGAATTTGGGCTCCTTATAATAGGGGTTTATAGTATCTACTATATAGTAGGCTTAAATATATAAGCTTTCGAGTTTATTGCTATTATTATACTCCCTGGCTCCTTATAGGCATCTATCTTCTATTAAGGTATATATCCTGCTATTATTTTCATTAAATAGTAGTTTATAAGGTTACTTCTACTTATTCTCGATTTATTTATCTTCCTTATAGAGGTATTATATAGTATTTTATACTGCTCCTCCTCTATATCTTATACTTTAAGAATATTATTAGTAATATATATAGACCTTATCTCCTGCCTTGTATTTTCTTTTTACTATTTCTTCTTTTTCTTAAATAGTTATTTAGATTAAGATAGTATTAATTATCTTAAATACTTTAGGTTATTTTCCTATATTAGAGGTAGTTCTTGTTCCTTATAGGTCTTTTAAGTATCCCTTAATTTCTTACTTTAAGGGTCTCTTTTCTCTTATTATCCTAAGTATCTTAGTTTATTTTATCTTTTTATATTTCTTTTCTTCCTTCCTTTTAAAATAGTAAGTATAATCTTTTTCCTTTTCTTATTATTAGTTTTCTAAGTTTTCTTACCATTTCCTTTAATATTTAATTACCTTTATCTTATATAGTATTAGGATTTAAGGTATATTTCCTATTCTTATATCTTCTTCTATTAGGAATTCTTCTTATAGTTTTTAGATTAAGCTATTTAGGTATAGGTACTATCCATATTTCGGCATAGTGCCCTTATATAATGCTATTATATTATATAAGTTTTATATTATTCCTAATACTTAGGTTTATATAGCTATCTAGGGTTTTTATTTATTAGTTATTACTAGTATTTACTTACCTTAATTAGGGTTTTTAGGCCTTTTTAATTAAGGATATTTATTAGCTATATATCTAAACTAATTATAGTTATAGCATTTAACCTTAAATATATTATAAGGTCTTTTATTATTACCGCATTATATTACTTTAAGTACTATAGGTCCTGGTTTAGTTTTATATTATATATCTATATGCCTCTTCCTTCCTTAGTTAGCGTTTTGTTATTTATTAGTATTTTACTATAGGTTATATAATCCTCTATACTTTTCTGCTTATTTTTCTTAGCATTACTTATATTGCTAATTATTAATTTTTATAGCAATATTTGCTAATTTATTTAGGTTTTTTAGTTTAGGTTTAATATTTACTATTATATCCTTAACTTCTGATTTTAGTCTTAAATATACCTGCGCTATATAAGCTTCCTTGCCTTAGTTTAGCTTGGCTGCTTAATAGTAGTATTTGGCTAAATAGTTTATAGTAAATCCTCTCTGTTTAAGTTATTATATTTTTATTTCTGCAGTATGTTTTTTATCTATTACTCTAAAAGCGTTTTTAAGTTCTGCCTTAAAATTTTCATATTTCTTATAAATATACTTTATTATGCCTTATTATTCTTTATATAGTTTACTAATATAGTCTTAAATAATAGGTTTTATTAAATATAATGCCTTATCTTTAAGGAATTCTATACTATATTAAACTCTTAATTTATTAGTAATAAACTAGATAGGGTAATATATCTAATAGCTTTAGAGGCTAGTAAGGAATCCTTAAAGTTTATTAGCATTATTATTAAATAGTTTAGGCTAGCAAGGTTAAAGGATTTCTCTAAAGTCTTTTTTAATTACTATAAGGGCTATAGTATATTTAATATACTCCTTATAGAGTTTCTAACTATTTTCTACTTCCTTTCTAAGTGCCTCTATAATCCTAATAAGGTTAGCTACTTTCTTTTTTAAGTTCTTAATTTTATTCTTAGCTATATTAAAGTTATTCTTTACAGTCTCTAGGAGGTTATTATATTACTAGCCAAGCTATCTAAGCTTATATTTAAGTTTTATAACTTCCCCTTTATAAGTGCTTAGATAAGTAGGGATAATATCTTCTTTATTTTTATTATTAGTTTCTATAAGAATATCTTCTAGGTTAGGGGGCATTTCTTGCTGCAGGTAATGCTAGGCATATCCTAAGTTAGAAGGCTAAATTAAAGTAATAGGTGCTATTATATTAGTATTACTTAGCATTACGCAGTATAATCTAAATAAGAGCTATTAATATATAATAGTTAGGTTTTCTAAATAGGTAAACTAGTTTATATTAGGTTTATATTTACAGATTATATAAGGCATAATACTAAGTATTATAAAGTATTATATCTCTTAATAATTAAGTAATATATATTAAGCTTATTAATATAAAGATACTTTATTAATAGCNCTAAATAGGTAAACTAGTTTATATTAGGTTTATATTTACAGATTATATAAGGCATAATACTAAGTATTATAAAGTATTATATCTCTTAATAATTAAGTAATATATATTAAGCTTATTAATATAAAGATACTTTATTAATAGCTAATAAGCTAAGTTTTATAAAGTATTAATAAATATAATCTATATATTAAAGTATAATTACTGCTTAGTAAGATAGTTATTAAGTAATTCTTAAGGTTACTGGTAATTCCTGAGAATTACTGGTGTTTCTGGTTAGGGCTTAGTGACCGGGTCTTGGCTGTTACTTATAGAATCCCTTAGTGCGTGGTGATTGTTTATGATTAGAAAGAAAATGTGGGGTATATATAACGTAACTGCTAGAATTATAACATATTAGGAATATAACTTATTTTTTTAGTTTTAAGAATATATTTTATAATATACTAGTTAAACTTAATAGTTATAGTATATAAGGCCTAGCTACTTATATATTAAATAATATTCTTATTATTTATTTAATCTTAATAATTATTAATTTAATATAGCTTTTATAATAATATTAAATTTATTTTTATTTATAAATAATATATAATATAATTTAATTTAAAGATTTATACTTTATTTTATAAATTATATATTTTAATTTATATTTTATTATATCTAAGGATTAGTAGTTATTTTAATCTTATAAATACTTTATCTTTATTTAATACTACTTTTAGTATTTTAAATTAATTAATATTATTAAATATATAAATTATAATTTTAGAATTTAATATAATTAAGTCTTATAATAAGTATTTATTACTTAATACTAAGAAAGTAATTACTTTCTTTAAAATTAATACTTAAGGCTTTAACAATTAATTTAACTTTTTTTTTAAGTTTTATATTTCTTATTAAAGTTCTTTTTTATTTTTAACTTATTATTTTTAAAAATTAAGCTATTTTTAAGATAATCAGTATTTCTTTAAGGCATTTTCTAGGAATACAACCTAACTTAATATAAAATTTAAGGTTTTATATCTCTTTTTATATAATATATAGACTTTTAGTATTTTTATAAAATATTAAAGGTACTTTATAAATCTTTTTTTAAAAAAGGTTTTTTTAAATTATTAATTTTTAACTTGTTTTACTTTTTATCTTTAAGAAATAAGTTTTAAATTATAATTTTAAAGCTTTTTTTTATTACTTATTTAATAAGTAGCTTATTACCCTTTTATTTAATTAATTAAATTTCTTAGTAAAATTAAGTAAAAAAAGTTAATAAGAAGTATATTATTTTTTTAATTATTTCCTTATTTTAGCCTTATTTAATATAAAAACTTTTTTTAAAGTAATATTTTAGGCTTTATTATAAGTCTTTATACTAAATATTTAAGTATTATATTTTTATAATTTCTCTAAGTTTTATAATTTATATTATCTTCTCTTAAAAAGTAATTTACTTTTTTTAATTAATTTTACTATTTAATATTACTTTTAATGCCTTTAAATATTATTTTTTAGCTTTTTTCTTTTTAAGTATATTATTAATATTATATATAGCTTTAAGGTTTAAAAAAACTAATAAAATATTATTATATTATATAGATTTATTTATAATAAATAAGTATATTTTAATATAATATAAATTAATTTTCTTAATTATATAATTAAATATATCTCTAATACTGTTTACTTATTTATTATATTAATTAAGATTACTTTTATAAATTATTATAAATACCTTATAGGCCTTTTAATTCTCTAGTATTAACTTAATATAAGAGGTTACTAGGTTTTCTAATTAAGTTATTATAAAAGAAGTATTTAAAAAGTATAATTAAGGCTTATTTACCTTTTTTATAAAGTAATTATTAAATTTAGGCCTCCTTAGCTCTTAGACTTATTAATTTATAAAATACCTTAGACTTATAATTCTTTTAAGCTTATAAATCCTCTTTATAAATATTTTTATAATATAAAATTACTTAATAAAGTTCTAGTTATTAAGTCTATTAAGGAAATAAGTCTTAGTATTTACTATTAATAATATCCTAATTAAAAGTTATTTATTTAAATAGTAGTTTATTTTATTAATTAGTAATTTATTTCTTATAATTATAATTATCTTCTTAAAAATATAACTTTAAGACATTTAATTATTAAATTATTAATTAATTAATTAAATTATTTAACTAAGGCCTTTTTAATATAGCCTAGCTAATCTCTAAAAGAGGGGTAAAATATTATATTACTCTTCTATTTTAGGAAAAGTAGCTTCTTTAACTAAAATGCCTTGCTAATTTGCACCTGACGGTTTGATATATCCGGCGTCCTTAGGATCTCTGAAGAATTTAACAGATTATCGACGGAATAGAGCTTAACATCCAAGTCTTCATATATATCATCATCCCCAGCAGCACGGTCTGTGTCACCATCCAGACTCAGGTCAGAGTATGGAGATAACAGCGCTCCTTCTAGACTAGTCTAATTATATTTAATAAGATTATAGTTAGTTATATAATAGCCTTAATTAGTCTGTAGGTTATTGTATATAGGCATTATAATAGTGGTGATAATTAATATTAGTAAGTGTAAATAATAAAGGAAAGGTTAGATTAAGTAATACGTTTTAGAATTATAATAGATAAATTAGACATAGTATACTATAAAGGTTAACTAAGGAGTAGTTTTTTAGGTAGGTTAAAGGAAGAAGGTTAATTTAGTTACTAAGAGGTTTATAGTTAGTATTTATATTACTTAGTTAAGGTAGTAATTATATTATTAAAGTAGATAAACCTTATTTAATATTAATTTCTGTTATAATAGGGTATAATAAAGGTCTTTTTATTTAAATTATTAATAAAATAGCTAAAAAGCTAGGTAGCCTCTTATAAGGTTAAAAATAAAAAAAAATAAAAAAAAAATAAAAGATTTATTTTATTTAATATCTTGAAATAATATTTAATAATTAAAAGTTATTAGATTTACTTATTAAATTAATTATAATTTATTAATATATAATAGGTATTTATTTATAATTTTATAATAATAAAAAAAAATATAAATTTAAAATATTTTTAATATTAATTTTATTAATATTTATTAAAGTATTAAGTATATATTTATTAATTACTTTTAATAAATAATTATAATTATAATAATTATTACTAATAATAATTATATAATAATATATCTTATTATAAAAGTTAGGGTTTTTAGTTTATTTTATTATAATTATTTATAATTAAGGTATTGATATTAATTACCTAAAAAGGTTAATAATAAGAAGGGTATTTAGCTTATTAAAAATAAGAACTATATCTTTTTTATATTTATAAATTAAGACTACTTATTTAATTAAATTTTAAACCTTAAGGCAGATATTATATAATCTATTAAAATAAAATATTATAGTTATTATTTTTTTTAATATAGTATATAATATCTTATATTATATTATATTAAAAAAAACACTATTATTATATTATCTTACTTATATACCTTTGTCTTTACTTTTTATATTATTAAATTAGTATTTTAATATTAAAATAACTAGCCTTATATTACCTTATAAAATTATATTATTTTATTTATTATAATAATTATATTATAAGTCCTTTTTTAGCTAGTAAGTAGACTTTATTAGTTTTATAATATAATAACTAAGAGCTTTATTATTACTGCCACTGCCATGGCCAATTCTTAAACAAAGACGTTTTAGTCTCTTTTTATAAATAGTTAATTAATCTAAGTACGCGTTACAACTCGAATAGTGGCGAGTAACAAGGAGTCTCTTCATATAGCTCGAGTTTGAGAACCCCTGCTACATCGAGTTCGGGACGGTCGAGGGATGCAGCATAGCGGAAGCCCACCTTCACGTCTGCAACGCGCCGTTTTAGGCTGATATCTTGTAACGGTTGCGCCTAACCACTACGCCACGGGGCAAAAGATTAGCGAGCGACTGCCATTGTAGTAATTACAGTGGTGCATACAGCTGCTCATAGAAGCCTTATAGCGTTGTTACGTTAACCAATCGTAATATATCTGCGCAAAATGACAGAGAACGCTTTAGCAATAGCTATGGCAAAGGGAATCGGGATTGAGAAATCTGAGAACAGCATATTCGCGATTACTGAAACATTGCTCAATAATCCTGAATGCGACCTAGAGGGTCCCTGTATCCCGAGTTTTGTGCACATGGTCCATTCTTCGCTCACCACTTCCAAATACAGTATGGCGTTGGCTGGATCGTCCCTTGAGGCGCCAAGGCTCCCTTGTTCAAGCAATACTAAGGCTCTCATATCATGGACCTAGCATAACTCTTCCACCGGCCGCTAGAAGATCTACATCGAGGCGGGCCGATCTAGTCTTAAATAGTCTACGATTGCGAACCGGTACGGGGATGGCTGTTTTTTTTCGACTTTTCAGCTCCCTCTTACCGTGCAGCAGTCCTGTCTCAATTGACAGGTGCCAGGCCGCATACACGTCGTAATCATCTCCTCTCAGTCCTACATGTCTTACCACCCTGCCATGGCCGGCGCTTACTCGAAGAAAGTATTGGTAGGTCCCAGGCTCAGAGGGCTGAATCTAGAGACGGCCGCAAGCCCAAGGTTCGAGTACTCGTGGCCTGCTTTGTTATCGGCGAGGGTTGAAGATATGCAGCCGCCATTTTTTTCTTATCTACAGTATATATGGAGTAGTTTTGTACTTTGTATAGTAACTTTGAGACAATGGTAGTGCAAGGCATAAGCAGCCTCCACGAGCACAATGGTTGGAAAATGCTCTCGTGTTTATGTATTTTATGCTGCTTATGCTAGTTAGCTTAACCGTCAAACAAACCGGTCGTTAATACATCTATGGCATAAGATGAAGCCTTCTCAGTAGTGCCTCCTCATCAATGACCTGCTCAGTAGGATCATTGGACTGTTCCTCGCCACAGACAAGCTGTGTAATGCCCATCTCGGAGACGATGTAGTCAGTATAACCAGGACAAAGCTCCCGAACCTCCCCGGCCTCTGCGTTTTTCGCTTTTGTATCGCTTCGCACCTGGCCAATGAAATCATGCCGGGCTTCCTCTACTGTTGCATAGTTGCAACGGCGCTTGCAGTTCCGAATGTGCTCATCTGCTTTGGTACGCACAACAATGCACTCTTGAGAGCGATATTTACAGATCTTGAGAATCTTTACTCCCAGCTGCATTGCACATTAGCTTAGCAATCATTAAAACATGGACGTGCTCTAATACTTACTTCAGTCATAGTAGAACTGTGTGCAAGGATCAGCCTGTCATATGCGAAAAGCTTCTGCTTGTAGTAGTATCGCCACGCAGTGGTATTAGTAGTCCCACCTCCAGAAATATCATGCCACACTACACCTGTGTGTCTCTTATCTAGATACGCGGTTGACTTTCTGGTAACTTCGGTCTCGCCCGTCATGGCGCTTTCGTGGGCGTTAGGAGCTACGCCGCGGAAACAATTGACCAGTGTGGACTTCCCACTATTCTGTTCTCCGGCAACGCCAATATTGGTCATGTTGTTGACATATCCAACTTCAAGGCGGGCGATACGAACTTCTTCATTCGTGACCTCGCGGTCGGGTTCTATGCCACTAGGGAATCAGTCAGTCATCGCCAAGGACACAAAATCTCGGATAAAAGTTGCAAGAGAAGAGCAACCATTGACAATATGATACTCACAGGTTCCACAGCTCTTCCACCAGTCTGAGACGTTGCGCGGTTGCCTCTGCCTCAGCCTTTTCGGCGGAGTTTTCTCATCGAGAGG